>JAWRVZ010000716.1:0-22500 GCA_037043235.1 Rhodeus uyekii
AATATTCATCAGCTTAATTAACCCATCATCCTGTGTTTGCCAATCACGCGCTCCAGTTCTGCTTTAACGCAACAACACACACACTCTCACACGGCAGACCATGAGTTCATGCTTCAGAAACAACAACGACATCCATCACTACACAATAAACTGCTAGAAACCGATCGCGGTTATTAACGAGCCGACGCACGCGATCTAACGAGTTTAAAGGTCGTTAACTGCAGCAGTGGGCGAGGCTCTTCATTATAAACACGGAGGATTCGTGTCGCTTTACAGCAGGACAGATGCTGATATTTCAGTGTGAACACACACTCTTACTGGCATTTCATCACTAATCATTTAATTGATGCTTGTGTTCCTCAAAGTGTGGCTGGATTATAAAACCAATCACTCGTTGCCCCCGGTAACCCCCGCTGTAAAACCAAGCTGCCTCTAGTGGAGATCATATGCAATTACCCATAAATGAGGAGCTTGAGCTGCTGCGAGTGCTGAACACCTCTAGCGTCTGGAAGCTGCTCGTATCTCAAATATTTACTCTCATCTCAGTGGAAGCTGCTCGTATCTCAAATATTTACTCTCATCTCAAAGCAAACATTGCTCAAAGGCTTGCTCGTATCCCAGAATACTCGTATGTCGGGACGCTCGTATCTCAAGGTATTACTGTATATAAAAGGGTGTGTGTGTTTATATATGGGTGATTTATGAAGGTTATACATGTTAAAATATTAAATTATAAATTTAGTTATTTCAAATTATATTTATTGCACCACAGAAAAATGTTAGACACTAAAATCGGTATGATTTCCATTTTTAAGAATGTTTTCAGCACTAATATTTGGCTACTCAGGCCTAGTCCCCAACCCAGACTTTAAAACTTATCTGCCGAAAAAATGTCATAAAATGTTATCGGTTCATTAAAAATAATAATAATTTCACAATGTACGTTTAAACAGTAACTTAAAAAGACATTAAATATTATATTCATCATTAGATATTAAATAAAAGATATTATATATATATAAGTGTGTATAAAACGTCAATTTTATTTATATATTTAAATTATATATATATATAAAAAAGTGTGTATGTGTGTTATGTTAACACTTTGAGAGCAGCAATGATGTAAACAAAAGCATAAGTGTAAATGTTTCCGAGAGAACCTGAAATAAACAATCACAGAGCTGAGAAATTAATAATTCATGAACACGCGTTTGTCCTCATGAATATTCATGCGCGAGTGTTTAATCCGCGCGATAAATAAATAGTGACGCGTTTCTCATCCGAATGAAACTGACGTGTAAATTATGCAGAAGAAACGCATTAAACGCTGATTTTATGCAAATCCCGCCGCTTCATGCAGTTCCTTCAGACAAATTATTCAACTCGAGAAACAGAAACTTTCACACTTTGTAATTTATAACCTGTTTGGAGAATAAAAACCACCCCACGTGCACGCGCACACACGTGCACGCGCAGACCCCGTCGGGGTATTAGTTGCCCCGGGGGCAAACAGTTGATCTGGAGAGGAAACTCAGGCTCAAGTTTGGGTTTAGTTGGTTAATTCGCGCGACGCAGATTAAAGTGATGGAGAGGAAACTCAGGCTCAAGTTTGGGTTTAGTTGGTTAATTCGCGCGACGCAGATTAAAGTGATTAATTATTATTCCACATTCCCCGCGCGCGTTCACGATAAACAAACACATGAATATGCAAATGCACGGCCGAAACACAAAGCGCGCGGATAGCAGAGCTGCTAACTCAAAACACACACAACAACACACACTCTCACACAACACTCATAAACACACACACACGCGCGCGCGCAGCGGGAACCCCCGGGAACAGCGCGTTATCCCACATTCCCAGCGGAAATCAGCCGCGCGCCATTTCAAATGATCAGAGTTTAGTTCAGGACACACAACTCTCATCTCCACTGACGGACTCGCATCATCCCTGATCCACGAACCTGTTCCCGCGGGATCGGGTCCGCGAGCCGCGCGCGTGAGTTTGTTTACTTGAGGCGATGGGAATATGAATATGTAAAATGTAATAATTACCTGCAGTCGAGCGCTGATCTTGAGTCGTTGATCCTCCGTCCGCCATTTTGAATATTTAGTGTGAGAGTGAAGCCCCGCCCACCGATAACACACACTGATACAACACTCTCTCTCTTACACTCACACACACACTGATACAACACTCACTCACACACACACTGATACAACACTCTCTCTCTTACACTCACACACACACTGATACAACACTCACTCACACACACACTGATACAACACTCACACACACACACACTGATACAACACTCTCTCTCTCACACTCACACACACACTGATACAACACTCACTCACACACACACTGATACAACACTCTCTCTCTTACACTCACACACACACTGATACAACACTCACTCACACACACACTGATACAACACTCACTCACACACACACTGATACAACACTCACTCACACACACACTGATACAACACTCTCTCTCTTACACTCACACACACACTGATACAACACTCACTCACACACACACACTGATACAACACTCTCTCTCTTACACTCACACACACACACACTGATACAACACTCACTCACACACACACTGATACAACACTCACACACACACACACTGATACAACACTCTCTCTCTCACACTCACACACACACTGATACAACACTCACACACACACACACTGATACAACACTCACTCACACACACACTGATACAACACTCTCTCTCTTACACTCACACTCACACACACACTGATACAACACTCACTCACACACACACTGATACAACACTCACTCACACACACACTGATACAACACTCTCTCTCTCACACTCACACACACACTGATACAACACTCACTCACACACACACTGATACAACACTCACTCACACACACACTGATACAACACTCACTCACACACACACTGATACAACACTCTCTCTCTCACACTCACACACACACTGATACAACACTCACACACACACACACTGATACAACACTCACTCACACACACACTGATACACACACTCACACACACACTGATACAACACTCTCTCTCTACACTCACACACACACACACTGATACAACACTCACTCACACACACACTGATACAACACTCACACACACACACTGATACAACACTCTCTCTCTCACACTCACACACACACTGATACAACACTCACTCACACACACACTGATACAACACTCACTCACACACACACTGATACAACACTCACACACACACACACTGATACAACACTCTCTCTCTCACACTCACTCACACACACACTGATACAACACTCACACTCACACACACACTGATACAACACTCACTCACACACACACTGATACAACACTCTCTCTCTACACACTCACACACACACTGATACAACACTCACTCACACACACACTGATACAACACTCACTCACACTCACACACACACTGATACAACACTCTCTCTCTCTCACACACACACTGATACAACACTCACACACACACACACTGATACAACACTCTCTCACACTCACACACACACTGATACAACACTCACTCACACACACACTGATACAACACTCTCTCTCTTACACTCACACACACACTGATACAACACTCTCTCTCTTACACTCACACACACACACACTGATACAACACTCACACACACACACACACACTGATACAACACTCTCTCTCTTACACTCACACACACACTGATACAACACTCTCTCTCTTACACACACACACACACACTGATACAACACTCACTCACACACACACTGATACAACACTCACTCACACACACACTGATACAACACTCACTCACACACACACTGATACAACACTCACTCACACACACACTGATACAACACTCACTCACACACACACTGATACAACACTCACTCACACACACACTGATACAACACTCACACACACACACACTGATACAACACTCTCTCTCTCACACTCACACACACACTGATACAACACTCACACACACACACACTGATACAACACTCACTCACACACACACACTGATACAACACTCTCTCTCTCACACTCACACACACACTGATACAACACTCTCTCTCTTACACTCACACACACACTGATACAACACTCACTCACACACACACTGATACAACACTCTCTCTCTCACACTCACACACACACTGATACAACACTCACACACACACACACTGATACAACACTCTCTCTCTTACACTCACACACACACACACTGATACAACACTCACTCACACACACACTGATACAACACTCACACACACACACACTGATACAACACTCTCTCTCTTACACTCACACACACACTGATACAACACTCACACACACACACACTGATACAACACTCTCTCTCTTACACTCACACACACACACACTGATACAACACTCACTCACACACACACTGATACAACACTCACACACACACACACTGATACAACACTCTCTCTCTTACACTCACACACACACACACTGATACAACACTCACACACACACACACTGATACAACACTCTCTCTCTTACACTCACTGATACAACACTACACACACACTGATACAACACTCACACACACACACACTGATACAACACTCACACACACACACACTGATACAACACTCTCTCTCTTACACTCACTCACACACACACTGATACAACACTCACACACACACACACTGATACAACACTCACACACACACACACTGATACAACACTCTCTCTCTTACACTCACTCACACACACACTGATACAACACTCACTCACACACACACTGATACAACACTCACACACACACACACTGATACAACACTCTCTCTCTTACACTCACACACACACACACTGATACAACACTCACACACACACACACTGATACAACACTCTCTCTCTTACACTCACTCACACACACACTGATACAACACTCACACACACACACACTGATACAACACTCTCTCTCTTACACTCACACACACACACACTGATACAACACTCACTCACACACACACTGATACAACACTCACACACACACACACTGATACAACATACACTCACACACACACACACTCTCTCTCTTACACTCACACACACACTGATACAACACTCACACACACACACACTGATACAACACTCTCTCTCTCACACTCACACACACACTGATACAACACTCACACACACACACACTGATACAACACTCACTCACACACACACTGATACAACACTCTCTCTCTACACTCACACACACACTGATACAACACTCACTCACACACACACTGATACAACACTCTCTCTCTTACACTCACACACACACACACTGATACAACACTCACACACACACACACTGATACAACACTCACTCACACACACACTGATACAACACTCACACACACACACACTGATACAACACTCTCTCTCTCACACTCACACACACACTGATACAACACTCACACACACACACACTGATACAACACTCACTCACACACACACTGATACAACACTCTCTCTCTTACACTCACACACACACACACTGATACAACACTCACTCACACACACACTGATACAACACTCACTCACACACACACTGATACAACACTCTCTCTCTCACACTCACACACACACTGATACAACACTCACTCACACACACACTGATACAACACTCTCTCTCTCACACTCACACACACACTGATACAACACTCACTCACACACACACTGATACAACACTCACACACACACACACTGATACAACACTCTCTCTCTCTCACACACACACTGATACAACACACACACACTGATACAACACTCACACACACACACACTGATACAACACTCTCTCTCTCTTACACTCACACACACACACACTGATACAACACTCTCTCTCTTACACTCACACACACACACACTGATACAACACTCACACACACACACACTGATACAACACTCACACACACACACACTGATACAACACTCTCTCTCTCACACTCACACACACACTGATACAACACTCACACACACACACACTGATACAACACTCACTCACACACACACTGATACAACACTCTCTCTCTTACACTCACACACACACTGATACAACACTCACTCTCACACACACACTGATACAACACTCACTCACACACTCACACACACACACACTGATACAACACTCTCTCTCTTACACTCACACACACACTGATACAACACTCTCTCTCTTACACTCACACACACACACACTGATACAACACTCACTCACACACACACTGATACAACACTCACTCACACACACACTGATACAACACTCACTCACACACACACTGATACAACACTCACTCACACACACACTGATACAACACTCACTCACACACACACTGATACAACACTCACTCACACACACACTGATACAACACTCACTCACACACACACTGATACAACACTCACACTCACACACACACTGATACAACACTCACACACACACACACTGATACAACACTCACACACACACACACTGATACAACACTCACACACACACACACTGATACAACACTCACTCACACACACACTGATACAACACTCTCTCACTCACACACACACACACTGATACAACACTCACTCACACACACACTGATACAACACTCTCTCTCTTACACTGATACACACACACACTGATACAACACTCTCTCTCTTACACTCACACACACACACACTGATACAACACTCACACACACACACACTGATACAACACTCTCTCTCTTACACTCACACACACACTGATACAACACTCTCTCTCTTACACACACACACACACACACTGATACAACACTCACTCACACACACACTGATACAACACTCACTCACACACACACTGATACAACACTCACTCACACACACACTGATACAACACTCACTCACACACACACTGATACAACACTCACTCACACACACACTGATACAACACTCACTCACACACACACTGATACAACACTCACACACACACACACTGATACAACACTCTCTCTCTCACACTCACACACACACTGATACAACACTCACACACACACACACTGATACAACACTCACTCACACACACACTGATACAACACTCTCTCTCTCACACTCACACACACACTGATACAACACTCTCTCTCTTACACTCACACACACACTGATACAACACTCACTCACACACACACTGATACAACACTCTCTCTCTCACACTCACACACACACTGATACAACACTCACACACACACACACTGATACAACACTCTCTCTCTCACACTCACACACACACTGATACAACACTCTCTCTCTTACACTCACACACACACTGATACAACACTCACTCACACACACACTGATACAACACTCTCTCTCTTACACTCACACACACACTGATACAACACTCACACACACACACACTGATACAACACTCTCTCTCTTACACTCACACACACACACACTGATACAACACTCACACACACACACACTGATACAACACTCACTCACACACACACTGATACAACACTCACACACACACACACTGATACAACACTCTCTCTCTCACACTCACACACACACTGATACAACACTCACACACACACACACTGATACAACACTCACTCACACACACACTGATACAACACTCTCTCTCTTACACTCACACACACACTGATACAACACTCACTCACACACACACTGATACAACACTCTCTCTCTTACACTCACACACACACACACTGATACAACACTCACACACACACACACTGATACAACACTCACTCACACACACACTGATACAACACTCACACACACACACACTGATACAACACTCTCTCTCTCACACTCACACACACACTGATACAACACTCACACACACACACACTGATACAACACTCACTCACACACACACTGATACAACACTCTCTCTCTTACACTCACACACACACACACTGATACAACACTCACTCACACACACACTGATACAACACTCACACACACACACACTGATACAACACTCTCTCTCTCACACTCACACACACACTGATACAACACTCACTCACACACACACTGATACAACACTCACTCACACACACACTGATACAACACTCTCTCTCTCACACTCACACACACACTGATACAACACTCACACACACACACACACTGATACAACACTGATCTCTCTCTCACACTCACACACACACTGATACAACACTCACTCACACACACACTGATACAACACTCACACACACACACACTGATACAACACTCTCTCTCTCTTACACTCACACACACACACACTGATACAACACTCTCTCTCTTACACTCACACACACACACACTGATACAACACTCACACACACACACACTGATACAACACTCTCTCTCTCACACTCACACACACACTGATACAACACTCACACACACACACACACTGATACAACACTCACTCACACACACACTGATACAACACTCTCTCTCTTACACTCACACACACACACACTGATACAACACTCACACACACACACACTGATACAACACTCTCTCTCTTACACTCACACACACACTGATACAACACTTTCTCTCTTACACTCACACACACACACACTGATACAACACTCACACACACACACACTGATACAACACTCACTCACACACACACTGATACAACACTCACTCACACACACACTGATACAACACTCACTCACACACACACTGATACAACACTCACTCACACACACACTGATACAACACTCACTCACACACACA
The DNA here is from genome assembly GCA_037043235.1 of Rhodeus uyekii. Classification (NCBI taxonomy): domain Eukaryota; kingdom Metazoa; phylum Chordata; class Actinopteri; order Cypriniformes; family Acheilognathidae; genus Rhodeus; species Rhodeus uyekii. Next base: position 8,799 of record JAWRVZ010000716.1, read on the forward strand.
CTGATACAACACTCACTCACACACACACTGATACAACACTCACTCACACACACACTGATACAACACTCACTCACACACACACTGATACAACACTCACTCACACACACACTGATACAACACTCACACACACACACACTGATACAACACTCACACACACACACACTGATACAACACTCACACACACACACACTGATACAACACTCACACACACACACACTGATACAACACTCACTCACACACACACTGATACAACACTCTCTCTCTTACACTCACACACACACACACTGATACAACACTCACTCACACACACACTGATACAACACTCTCTCTCTTACACTCACACACACACACACTGATACAACACTCACTCACACACACACTGATACAACACTCACACACACACACACTGATACAACACTCTCTCTCTTACACTCACACACACTGAACAACACTCACACACACACACACTGATACAACACTCACTCACACACACACTGATACAACACTCACTCACACACACACTGATACAACACTCTCTCTCTCACACTCACACACACACTGATACAACACTCACTCACACACACACTGATACAACACTCACTCACACACACACACACACACACACTGATACAACACTCTCTCTCTCACACACACACTGATACAACACTCACTCACACACACACTGATACAACACTCACTCACACACACACACACACTGATACAACACTCTCTCTCTCACACTCACACACACACTGATACAACACTCACTCACACACACACTGATACAACACTCACTCACACACACACACACACACACTGATACAACACTCACTCACACACACACACACACTGATACAACGCTCTCTCTCTTACACTCACACACACACTCACTCACACACACACACACACACACTGATACAACACTCACTCACACACACAAACACACACACACACTGATACAACACACACTCACACTCACACTCACTCACACACACACACACACACACTGATACAACACACACTCACACTCACTCACACACACACACACACACACACACACACTGATACAACACTCACTCACACACACACACACTCACACACACAAACACACACACACACACACACACTGATACAACACTCACTCACACACACACACACACTGATACAACACTCACACACACTCACACACACACACACTGATACAACACACACTCACACTCACTCACACACACACACACACACACACACACTGATACAACACTCACACACACACACACTCACACACACAAACACACACACACACACACACACTGATACAACACTCACTCACACACACACACACACTGATACAACACTCACACACACACACACTCACACACACACACACACACACACACACTGATACAACACACACTCACACACACACACACTGATACAACACACACTCACACTCACACTCACTCACACACACACACACACACACTGATACAACACACACTCACACTCACTCACACACACACACACACACACACACACACACTTAATGATAAAGCTTCTCCTGTTTTCCGCTAATAGTTCTCAGGAATGTTTATAGAATGTTCGTCAGCACAAAGATATTATTTATTCACACCCTTTTTCCCTGAAATGTTCATGTAATGTTTCCTTAAAAGGCCGGTTCCCCCAAACCCTAAACCCCAAACCCCCCAAAACCCCAAACCCCCCAAACCGTCATCAGTTCCTCTCCTTCACCAGATTCTTTCTCCTGTTGAACATTTGATCTGATTTTCATATTTTCCCCCTTGATTTCACTCACATTCATCATTTATCAGCAGCTTTTATCATCATTCAAGAAACACATTGACATTCTAATCAGTTCTTGCTTTCCCTGGGAATCGAACCCATGACCTTGATGTTGCAAGTTGCATTTTACCAACATTCTTTAATATATAAAGGTATATGAATATAAATACACATACAGTGCCTTGAGAAAGTATTCAGCCCCCTTGAACTTTGCGACCTTTTGCCACATTTCAGGCTTCAAACGTAAAGATATAAAACTGTAATTTTTGTGAAGAATCAACAACAAGTGGGACACAATCATGAAGTGGAATTAAATGTATTGGATATTTCAAACTTTTTTAACTAATGAAAAACTGAAAAATTGGGCGTGCAAAATTATTCTGCCCCTTAACTTTGAGTGCAGAAAACTCTCTCCAGAAGTTCAGTGAGGATCTCTGAATGATCCAGTGATGATACATAGAACCACCTGTGTGTAATCAAGTATAAATGCACCTGCACTGTGATGGTCTCAGAGGTCCGTGTGAAGCGCAGAGAGCATCGTGAAGATCACCGGCAGGACCGAGATACTGTTGTGGAGAAGTTTAAAGCTGGATTAGGATACAAAAAGATTTCCCAAGCTTTAAACATCCCAAGGAGCATTGTGCAAGAGATAATATTGAAATGGAAGGAGTATCAGACCACTGCAAATCTACCAAGACCTGGCCGTCCGTAAACTTTCAGCTCATTCAAGGAGAAGACGAGCCGGGAGGCCCATGATCCCTCTGGATGAACTGCAGAGATCTACAGCTGAGGTGAGAGACTCTGTCCATCGGACAACAATCAGTCATACAGCACAAATCTGCCCTTCATGGAAGAGTGGCAAGAAGAAAGACATTTCTTAAAGATATCCATAAAAAGTGTTGTTTAAAGTTTGCCACAAGCCACTTGGGAAGAAGGTGCTCTGGTCAGATGAAACCAAAACTGAACTTTTTGGCAACAATGCAAAACGTTATGTTTGGAAAAGCAACAGCGCTCATCACCCTGAACACACCATCCCCACTGTCCAGCATGGCGGCATACTGGAAGAAAACCTGATGGAGTCTGCAAAAGACCTGAGACTGGGACGGAGATTTGTCTTCCAACAAGACAATGATCCAAAACACAAAGCAAATCTACAATGGAATGGCTCAAAAATAAACCTATCCAGGTGTTAGAATGGCCAAGTGAAAGTCCAGACCTGAATCCAACCGAGAATCTGTGGAAAGAACTGCAAACTGCTGTTCACGAACGCTCTCCATCCATCCTCACTGAGCTCCAGCTGTTCTGCGAGGAGGAACGGGCAAATATTTCAGTCTCTCGATGTGCAAAACTGACAGAGACTTACGGCTGTAATCGCAGCAACAGGTGGCGCTACAAAGCATTAACTTAAGGGGCCGAATAATTTTGCACGCCCAATTTTTCAGTTTTTCATTAGTTAAAGTTTGAAATATCCAATAAATCCCGTTCCACTTCATGATTGTGTCCCACTTCTTGTTGATTCTTCACAAATTACAGTTTTATATCTTTATGTTTGAAGCCTGAAATGTGGCAAAAGGTCGCAAAGTTCAAGGGGGCCGAATACTTTCTCAAGGCACTGTATGTTTGTGTGAACTGTGTCTTTAATGATTGAAGAAGGAGTTCCCTTAATGTTCCTATTACCAAACAAGTGTTTTATTACCCTGCCAGATCGGGGCAAGTTGTCACATGTTTTCAATCTCAGAAACCAGTTACACAAATGCTTGATTTCTTTAGATTGTTGTGTGTAAATTCCACAATAATCGTTTAAAATTCTGTGCAAATAAGTGAATACAAATAAAACACACACAATCAGACAAGATTCACTGTAATGAATTAGATTAAACCGAATCAACTCTTCATAAACACACACACACACACACTCACACCCTCACACTCTCATACACACACACACACACACACACTCACACCCTCACTCTCTCATACACACATACACACACACACACACACACTCACACCCTCACACTCTCATACACACATACACACACACACACACACACACACTCACACCCTCACACTCTCATACACACACACACACACACACTCACACCCTCACACTCTCATACACACATACACACACACACACACACACACTCACACCCTCACACTCTCATACACACACACACACACACACACACTCACACCCTCACACTCTCATACACACATACACACACACACACACACACACACTCTCTCTCTCTCATACACACATACACACACACTCTTTCACACACACACACACACTCTCTCTCTCTCATACACACATACACACACACTCTTACACACTCACACACATACACTCACTCTCACACACACTCACACACACACACTCACATTCTCACACACTCACTCTTACACACTCACACACTACACTCACATTCTCACACACTCACTCTCATACACACACACACACACACACACACACATACACTCACTCTCACACACACACACACTCTTACACACTCATACACTACACTCACTCACTCTCACACACACACACACACACACACACACACACTCAAACACATACATTCTCTCTCACACACACTCACATTCTCTCTCACACACACTCACATTCTCACACACTCACACACATACACTCACACACATACACTCACATTCTCACACACTCACTCTCACACACACATTCTCTCACACACACACACACACTCACATTCTCACACACTCACTCTCACACACACACACACACACAAACACACACTCACATTCTCACACACACACACACACACACACACACACACACACACACACACACACACACAATCACCTCTTCATAAATCTGTTACCGAAGCTTTTTTTTGTTACCTTTTTATCTTTTTGCATGTCATGAAATGATTTGTGCTTCATAATCAGAGTTATTGAGTGTTTAACGGACCGTATATAATTATCTCTGATATATCATTGAGTGAGAGCCTCCAGAACTGCTGAATCTCACACAACACGTCTGTAAGCTTTCTGTTCCATCATTATCCACACACGTGAAAGCCACCGAAGCCAGTGAAGAAGCTTTATTATCACGATATAATCTGAATTTAGGAAGGTGCATCTGTCTATCAACAAAACCTGAACACAACACAAGTTTAATTTGATGATGAACGCAGAAAAAACTGAAACTCTCTTGATGTTTAGAGTGTTTATGGACTGAATCTTCATGAAGGGAAGCTCGTCACACGTCTGAAACTCTCTTGATGTTTAGTGTTTATCGTGAAGCTGTGACTTTGCCTCCTCCTGTTTCCTCCATGCGGACAGAACTTCATCCTCCTGCGTCTCCTGGGCCACCCGCGCTCTCGCCCGCTGCTTTATCTGAGCAATGAACGCAGAGATCTCCTCATCCTCCGGCTCTTCCGGTCTCTTTCTATCCGGTCTCTCAGTCTCAGAGCAGCTCTGATCACCGTCCCTCTCCTCGAGTCTGCCGCAGGATCTGTGTCTGTAATCAGCAGCTTCACTGAAGCTGTAAAGCGAAGCCTCGCACCTCCGAGATCGAGCGCCAAACTCTGGACTGGGATCTCGACTCAAGTCCGTGTCGGCATCCGCGTGCCTGGATGAGTATCTTGAGGCAAAGCTGTACTCCTCGTCTTCTGCTTCCACTGAAACGGAGCTCCTGCGGCTCGGGAAGTCGACCTCCGTGGGTTCAGACTCGCCGTCTCCCTCGTAAAGCCTGGGTTTCCTGGGAGGAGGCCTGACGTTTCTGAGCCACTCATCAACGCTGCCGGCGGAGCTGCTGGCCGAAGCCGGAAGGTTCAGGATCCCTGAACGGCCATGATCTCTTTTGGGTTTGGGTTTCTCAGAGGAACGGGCTGCCAAATCCTCAAATCCATTGGACTTTCCGAGATCGGCTTCTTCCTCATCGTCTTCCTCCTTTGTTTTTTTCTTCTTGTATAGCGTGCTGCGCTTGTTGTCCTCTGCGATCTTCTTCACCTCGTACGACGCCATCTTGTCCCGCATGTCAGACTTGATTTCCTTCTCCATGGTGTCCAGCTTGTGGAGGTTCACCTGGTCTTGGAAGAGGCTGTACAGCGGCACGCTGGTTGTGGTGATCTTGCTCCTGCGCGAGCCCAACCCGGAGACAGAGGAAAGGTTGGAGGCTCCTCCGGCAGAAAGCACGGATTCGGCTCTGCCGCCAAACCGCACGGATTCGGCTGTGCTCCGGGACAGTGCGCTCGAGGACGTGGCTCCGCTCAGCACTGAGGCTTTGTCGTCGTCTGCTCCGCGCGCAGCTCCCAGGCTAAACACCGATCCCGCTCGGGAAGAGCCGAGACTCGCTCCCATCATCATCTCCGTTTGCTTCTGCATGAGTGTCTCGTTGACCACGCTGGCAATCCAGTTTTGGATACTGGCGATGTTCACCATGGGCTCGCCGTTGGGCCCGATGACGGGAGCAGGGGGTGTCGGAGGCTCCTGGGGAAGCGGAGGCTGGGATCTCACGCTGCGCCCTGAAAGGACAGAGGACCTTCCGCTCAGCACAGACATGTTGTCGTCTCCGGCGGTGCTGGCCGATGGAAAGGCTCCCGCACAGAAAGCGGACAGCGGGATGCTGCTCCCGCCGCTCACAGCGCTCTCCGTTTCCCAGCCGCACATCGACTGGCTCTCCTCCAGCGTTTTCCTCGTGCGCTCCAGAAGCTCCTCTCTTCGCTGTCTTCTCTTGACTGTGGCTGTATCCTCTCCTCGACTCATCTCCAGGATTTCATCCTTGTTCTCTTCGCCGCCATGCTTCTTCTGCTGCTTCAGTTTCCAGGTCTGATAGGCCGTTAAGTTGACGTCCTCCAGCGAGGGAGCGGCCGCTTCCGTCTCGGCCTCCGCTTGCTCTCCGTTCTCCGCCGCCGCGTCCTTTTTGTTCCATCCAAACTGAATGCGCTTAATCTTCCATCTCTCTAGAGGTGTCAGATTTTCTTTGTTCTTTTTGCAGAAGTTGTACATGGAGCTGCTGTCGGAGAGCAAACTCTCGACATCGTCGTCGATTTTCTTCTGGCTGGCTTGGCTGCTGGTGTCGTCGTCAGCCTCCTTGAGTCGGTATCGTGCCGCCGCCTGCTCCTCGATCTCCCTCAGACGCTGCTTCCAGAGGTCGGTGTAGCTGCTGCAGCTGGTGGCGGATCCCGAGTCTGAAGCGGGTCGGCGAGGATGGCGTCTGATGCGTTCCTTCAACGATCGCACATCTTCGCTGGTCACGCTCTCCAGGTCTTCCGGCTGCTTCCTCTCGCCCTCCTCCCCGTCGCACAGCAGCTGGGCTTCCCACCAGTCCTCGTTCTGGTACTTCTCGTTGCGCTTCTGCCACTCCCTGATCATGCTGTCCACATCCCCATCCTCATCATCCCGGTCTTTCCCCGGCAGCGGCGGGTCGTCTGCGGTGACCTCCGGCTCGGGAGTGTTTGGGCCGCCGAGCGGTCGAGCTCTGAGCGCGGCGGCAGAGGAAGCCACACTGCTCATGACGCTGCCGCCATCTTCCTCCTCGTCCACCATGATCGAGTCGGCTTTAACTCCAAACATGCTCTCCTCCTCGTCGGGATGGGCGCGGGTGTCAATCACAGAGCACTGGCTGAGAGTGTCGTCATCGTCTTCATCTCGATCCTCCATCAGCGTCTCGTTGAGCTGCCGCAGCTGCTTGATGAAACCTTCGTTGGGGTTGATGGCTCGTTTCTTCCTGATCTCCAGCAGCGCCTCCATGATGCTCATGTTCTGGAAGATCATCAGGTAAGCAGCGACGAGCACGGCCGACCGGCTCACGCCCATCATCGAGTCCACAAGCACCTTCCCTACATCAAAGGGAATAAAAGATGTCTTAATCTGATGTATCAGATTTGTCACACAAATTGAAAATGTTAATTGCCAAGTTTAGCCTCTCCAACAGGGCCAATGAAATCCTCAGGTCTTGGCTCATGAATATTAACGAAGTCATGTGACATGCTCTGGATTATCAATATTCATGAGCCAAGCCTGGATAAACTCTCTCCCAGAGCCAATGGCAAAGCAATGTCTTTCAATCTTTTACATCCAGATCTGAAATGCAATAACATCAAAACTTCGGAATGCAAATCTGTTGAATTGATAGTTCATTCAAAAACGCATCCATCTCATAATTTACACTCCTTCCTGTTTTTCCAAATCCAAACCTGTTTTTCCAAAATATGACTTTTTCTTTCTTTTGTGGAGTGCTAGATGATGAGCGACTGCAGTCACTCACACTCATGCATTTATCAGACGCTTTTATCATCGCATTCAAGAAACACATTGACATTCTAATCAGTTCTTGCTTTCACTGGGAATCGAACCCATGACCTTGATGTTGCAAGCGCCACTCTCTACTGATAGAGACACAGGAAAGCCTGGTCTTTAGTGACAGACGGACATGAGGGTGAGTGAATGATGATTGAACAATCACGTTATTTCCTGCAGCTCTCTAGTGGAAGTTTGAAGAACATTTTAATAATCTGAATAAATGTTTGTGTAATGGTAAGATTGCGTTGATGTTGAAGGTTCTTCATGGAACCATCAATGGCATTAAAGAGCATTTATAGAGCATGATCTAGTTTCTGACGCGCTCCACTCAGATCCTGAAGAGGTTCCCGTTTATCCGAGTCACTAACTCTATAAATAAGCTTGTGAGGCGTGACAGAGTCCAGGCCGGGGAGCTAATCTGGTGTCTGTGGTTTGTTTATCTACCACAGGAACAGTGTGTCACTCACCGGGTTAGACTTTTATTCTTGTGCTACAATTTTAACCTCTGACAGAATAATGAGTAAAAAGAGCATCATCTGAACTCACCCCTGTGTGTCAGAAGAGCGTCATCCAGAAACTCGGCACACGTGCGGAAGTGAGGAGAGATGTCCACGTCTGGGAAATCATCCACCTCGATGCCCATGTAGGTGATGCTCATGCCCTGGTAGAACAGCGGGCCGGTGTAGACGCCGGTGCCGTGAGCCGCGTTCACAACATGAGTGATGCCCAGCCGCTTGAGACGGGCTTTGTTGACGGCCACCGACCTGCAGACACAGCAGACAGACATTCATCAGAGATACAACGGTAGTTGCTTTCCTGTGTGTCTAACAGTAGAGAGCGACGCTTGCAATGCCAAGGTCATGGGTTCGATTCCCAGGGGAAACAAGAACTGATTAGAATATCAATTTGTTTCTCTCTCTCTCTCACACACACACTGTTTCTCTCTCTCTCACACACTCTGTGTAGCGTTTGCAACATCAAGGTCATGTTGCATCAAAGTCCATACTGCTAAATCTTTGCATATCCACACCAAGATTAATAGCGCTTCCAACATGAATGCACTTTTCAAAACATTCAACTCTCTCCTCTGTCCCCCTCCACCTCCATTTCTTAATTAACAAAACTGCAACTATCAGCAGTCAGTTCTCACCTCCACACACACACACATGAACATACACCGACCTCTGAAACCAGAAACACTCTCTCAACCTTCTCTCCACTCACTGAGGTAGATGTATCTAAACTTCTCCTTTCCAGCCATCCAACCACCTTCCCTTTAGACCCAATCCCCTCACACCTCCTACAAGCCATCTCTCCTACAATCTTACCAGCACTTACTCACATCATCAACACATCCCTTCACACGGGATCCTTCCCCACCGCGTTCAAGCAGGCTCGGGTAACCCCACTGCTCAAACCCACATTGAACGCATCACTCGTTGATAATTACACGCCTGTCTCTCTCCTACCATTCATATCTAAAACTCTTGAACGTGTTGTTTTTAACCAAGTATCTTCTTTTCTGTCTCAGAATGACCGGTTGGACATCAACCAGTCTGGCTTCAAGAAGGGCCATTCAACCGAGACGGCATTACTATCTGTCACGGAAGCTCTAAGGAGTGCAAAAGCTGATTCAAAATCGTCAGTTCTCATTCTTTTGGATCTTTCTGCTGCCTTTGACACTGTTAATCACCAAATCCTTTTATCTACCCTCTCGTCACTGGGCATCACCGGAACTCCCCTTCAGAGGTTTGAATCCTATCTCACGGATAGGTCCTTCAGGGTGGAATGGTGCGGGGAGGTCTCCAAAGAATGTCAACTGATCACCGGTGTTCCACAGGGCTCAGTGCTTGGACCACTTCTCTTCTCCATGTACACCACATCACTGGGTCCCATCATAGAGGCACACGGCTTCTCCTATCACTGCTACGCAGATGACACTCAGCTCTACATATCATTTCAACCAGATGATCCAACGGTGGCTGCGAGAATCACAAGCTGCCTAGCGGACATCTCGACATGAATGAAAGAGCATCATCTGCAGCTCAACCTGGCAAAGACGGTACGCTGACCTTCAAAGATCACATTGCAAAGACGGCTCGATCATGCAGGTTTGCACTGTACAACATTAGGAGGATCAGGCCATTCCTCACTGAGCAACACAACTTCTGGTGCAGGCCATGGTCATTTCCAGACTGGACTACGATCAACTATGCGATCAAACCCCTACAACTGATCCAGAACGCTGCAGCTCGTCTGGTCTTCAACCAACCCAAAAGGACTCATGTCACACACTCTTCATCTCTACACTGACTCCCTCTCGCAGCACGCATCAAACTCAAAGCACTGACTCTTGCACACAGAACTTACACAAACTCATCCTCATACTTCCTTCACTGCTACATATCTATCAGAAACCTTCGATCGATCAACGAGCGACGACTCGTGGTTCATCACAGAGAGGAAAAAGAACGATCACAAGAACATTTTCATTCAGCACCCCCGGCTGGCGGAACACACTCCCTGCCCTCATCCGGATGCTGATACCTTGTCAAAGTTTAAAAGACTACTGAAAACACACCTCTTCCATGAGCACCTAACATGACACACACACACAAAAAATGATCTTTTCTCCCACTATTCCCAATGCTTGTGCTACTTGTGTTCAGAATGTTTGAAACTTTGTATTGTAAGCGCTCTTATGTGTTTCTGTATCCTCAGGACAAATCGCTTCTGTACTCCTCAAATTGTAAGTCGCTTTGGATAAAAGCGTCTGCTAAATGAATAAATGTAAATGTAAAATGTCATGGGTTTGATTCCCAGGGAAAGCAAGAACTGATTAGAATATCAATGTGTTTCTTGAATGCGATGATAAAAGCAGCTGATAAATGCATGAGCGTGAGTGTAGTTATAAACCAATTCTGGCTGTTCTACCTGCAAAAACAAAATAAATGAATAATGTGGCAGATTCTTTCATTGTAAGTGTGATTTTGTTTTCGTAATAAGAGTGTGTGAAGGGACCATGTCTCGTCAGACTCACTTCTCTGCGATGAAGACGTTGGGCCAGACTTCATCCACGGGGTTGGCCGGCGCCTCCAGCCGGTCGCGGGTCAGCGCTCTCTGGATGTCCAGCACACACGGCGTGTTGTAGGGGCTGCGGTCGTCCATCATGTCCTTCACGCGGTTGTACAGATCCTCCACCATCAGCTGCTCGGCGGATTCCCGTAGGCGGTCAGGCGTCGACGGTGTCCGCGCGTCTCTGCTCTTCAGCTCTGGACACACACACACACACACATCTGCTCTTCACTGACATTACTACAACATTTGAAAGTTCAAAAGTAATGTTTCTTTTAGAGCCGCGTCTCAGAATCACGTTTGATGGAGTTTGCTTCACTGATTCTGTTATTTTATTGTTTATGATCTGTATAAACCGCTGACGAAATAAAGCTGACTTGATCCCTGGAAGCTGAGCTGATGGGAATTATTATTAAGTTGGCTTGAGAAAGCCAACTTAGTGATATTGTATCTAAACTTATTATTATTTTTATTATTATTTTTCTTCTTACCTAAAATTCTAAAAGAATCTCCTCCTAAAGCTTTAAAGCTACAACCACTAAACTCTGTTCAGACTTCAGACCTGTTCTGACTCGAGTTGCTATATCTTTTCTAAGGGATCGGGGGTACGATGTTCGCCCCAGGGGTGAAAAAGCAGCCGAAAAATCCCATTGACTTAACATTGCGACGAACTTTGACGATTAATAACTCGGAGCGAGGAATTTGTAAAAAGATGAAACTCGCCACATTTGAAGAGGGTGACAGCCTCTGTAAGAACATGCCACACAATGGGGTGAAAGTTGCACCCCTGGGGTGCTAGAGCTGCCCAAATTTGCCCCATAGAGATGAATGGGGAAGGCTGTCCCATGAAACACCATCTACTATGGCAAAATGCATAGGGATTTTGAATTGAACATAGCTCTGCAGCACAGCGTCACAGAGACAAGGGGGAGGGCTCATTTTACTCAGGCGACCAATGAGTGTCTCAGGATCACAGTGAAGCTATTAAGCCACGCCCTAGCAACCATTTAGAGCACCTTAGCAACCCATCTCAAACTGGCAAACTGCCAATCACCAATGTTTTCAACACTTCCTAGCCACGCCCTAGCAACCATTATCGAGCACCTTAGCAACCAAATGCAAAGTGAGATATCTTCAGTTCTGAATGTCGTAGAGGCATTGTGGTTGGTTTATATCGTTCATACTGTCAAGCAGCCTTTGAAGTGACATCAATGGCAGAGGCTTAGCCACTCCTTAGCAACCAAACAAAGTACCCTAGCAACCGTTTAGCCAGACCTATATCTCTGCATCAGAAAGTCGTAGAGACATGGGGGTTGGGTCTATTGACTCATGCTAGCAAAATGGACTTCCAACATGCTACACATGTTAGCAGTGAATAGCTGCATGCTAATAGTGATTAGCTAAGTGTTAAATTGTGCTAAGAATGACACAGAAACTACCCATAACACCTCACAACTACCTAGTAACATCTTAGCAACCACTCTGGATACCCTAGCAACACCCTAGCAACCGCTGCAGCGTGTTTGCTTGAAGATGTATGTACTTATATTGCCGAATTCTGACTCTCATTCGTCTTTACGTGTTGAAGGCTCAGATACTATGGGGAAGGCGACTGACGTTTACGCGCTGAATGAAGTTTAAATGCGCATCCTTCTGCATTCGCGCAGCAACGTCTAAGCGCCTAAGTTTATTTATAGCGCCTACGTTTATTCACACACATACATACATACATACATACATACATAGGCTGGGTGGGCCTTGGGGAGCCACCAGTTTTTCAGTTGTTTAAAATCGCGACTGTGAAAACGCACATATCGCCATATCAAAGCACATATCGCACAAGACGATCGCAATGCACCGCCAAAGACAACAATGGCGCTCTCTACTACAACTGGTCGTGGCTGAGATGTTAAGGCGATGGACTAGAAATCTTTTGGCGTTTTCCCGCATAGGTTTGAATCCTGCCGACTACGTTATGCTAGAAATTCTGAGCACCCCCCCCCCCCTCTTTTGAAAGTTATTAGCCTATATTAATAATGCTTAATTACAGCTTTAAAATATAAATAAAAAAAGCATTTTTCACATTAGTGAAAACTGACCGTTAAAAGCCAAGGATGTAATTAAACCGTAAACATTTTTATAAACTAATTACAATTTTCCAACACTGGGGATCAAAAAGCATAATTATAACTTATTTTTAAGTTTAAACTCTCAAAACTTTTCAAGCTAATTAACGATAAAGCTTGCTACCAATATGCTAATTCAGCGAATTCTTGCCAGCAACATGCTTATTTATGTTAAATGTTGCTAATGACTTCGGAATTCATACTAAAACTTGCTAGAAAACAAGATAATTAACATTAAATCTTGCTAGCAAAATTGATCATCAATTGATTAAAGATTAAATTATGATCAAAGAACATAACGACACCTTAGTAACTGCCTAGAAACAACGCAAGGCAATAACTAACAAGTGTATATATGCTCAAGATCTAATTCTTTCCATCTATCTATCTGTAAACTTTCAAAACTTTTTAAG
>JAWRVZ010000716.1:27500-60000 GCA_037043235.1 Rhodeus uyekii
AGCAACAATAACAGCAGCAGCAACAATGACAGCAGTAGCAACAACAATAACAGCAGCAGCAACAATAACAGCAACAGCAACAATAACAGCAGCAGCAACAATGACAGCAGTAGCAACAACAATAACAGCAGCAGCAACAATAACAGCAGCAGCAACAATGACAGCAGCAGCAACAATGACAGCAGTAGCAACAACAATAACAGCAGCAGCAACAATAACAGCAGCAGCAACAATGACAGCAGTAGCAACAACAATAACAGCAGCAGCAACAATAACAGCAACAGCAACAATAACAGCAGCAGCAACAATGACAGCAGTAGCAACAACAATAACAGCAGCAGCAACAATAACAGCAACAGCAACAATAACAGCAGCAGCAACAATAACAGCAACAGCAACAATGACAGCAGTAGCAACAACAATAACAGCAGCAGCAACAATAACAGCAGCAGCAACAATGACAGCAGTAGCAACAACAATAACAGCAGCAGCAACAATAACAGCAACAGCAACAATAACAGCAGCAGCAACAATGACAGCAGTAGCAACAACAATAACAGCAGTAGCAACAACAATAACAACAACAGCAGCAACAATAACAGCACTGGAGAAACACCCACAGAGGAGTTAGACAGCAGTTTAAGAGGCCGGGACGGGACTTCCCATGGCAAACAGTTTGCTTTTCCCCAAGGTTTCAGAAGGAGTTTTAGAGAAACTGAGGTGGAAACGGAACATGAGGGAATTCTATTACGACTCGCAGAGCCAAAGATCTCGCAGAGCTAAATCTCCGTAAACACATCAGAATGAAAGCCCTGGCTGGAGAGCGTACAGGCCGCTGGCGGAGAGGCTAGTGCTTGGGAATGGTGAAAGGAACGAATATTCACCACATTGGCCACCACAGAGAATGGACTTGTGAGTTCTGATTAGTGTCTTAGACTAATGCAGGGGTTTTCAAAGTGTGGGACGCGCCTCCCCTGGGGGGCGCCAGAGCATGCAAGGGGAGGCGCGGAGAGTTGTAAAAAATGATAGTCTAATAATAACTCGCCGAACTTAATATTAAACCTCCTTCATTCTACATATCTTTATAATAGTTAGACCAGCAGTTTTTGTTTTGTATCAAGAATTGTGAAGTTTCACTGGTATCTAAACTATGGTTCCATAATGACTTTATATATTGAAGGATACATGGAATGTGACATTTATTACAATTATTATAAAGTTCACGTAAATGAAAGTTTTGTTTTTTAAAGCCTAATAAAAATTGAAATGATGACCGTTGATGGCGCTGTGATGTTGAATGTGTATAATTAGAGGAACGGAGGGAAAGTGTGTTGCTTCTTGTGATGTCGTGAGCGTCACTCACCGTCCTGAAGGCCAGAGGATCTCGTGGACGAATGCAGAGCCGCAGTGACCGACGTCCAGAGCAGCAGAAAACACAGCATCATGTGTGTCGAGCAGAGTGTGTCAGATACACACTATACAATTAACACTGATATATATATATATACACACACTGAGGCACACACACTCACACACACGCTTTATATACACACTATCTGAGAAACACTGAGAGACACACATACTCACTAAAACTAATATTAAAGAAGTGTTTGAGCTCGCAAGTACGATGTCAGGCACTCTCTGGACCCTCTGGTCCTCTTCCTATGCGCAGAAGTGATGAGATCCTGGGATGGTGCCGCTCTTCTCTCTAGTAATTTGGCATATAGTCTTAGAGCTAAACCTTGACTAACTGGGGTCCAGGTCAGGAAGCAGACAAACTGGCTAAACCGACCGTCTGCTAGCTGTCTCACGACATATCCATGACATAGAGACTGTGTCTGTTCCCCGAATTAGCAAATACAAAAAACTCTAAAACTGTTTAAGGGTAAAATTTCTATTGATTTACAAACAACTAAGAATGGCTATAACACAAATGAACAAATGATAAAGCTTGGGTTACTGAATATACGATCCCTTTCCTCAAAAGCACTTATTGCAAATGATATGATTACAGATCATAAACTAGATATGCTGTGTTTGACAGAAACTTGGCTAAAACCAGACGATTACATTACTTTAAATGAGTCCACCCCTCAAGATTACTGTTATAAACATGAGCCTCGTCTGAAAGGTAAAGGAGGAGGTGTTGCTGTAATTTATAGTAACACGATCAGTACTGCTCAAAGGTCTAATTTGAAATATAATTCTTTTGAAGTGATTCACAACATGTATCAGGACCCACTCATTCTCGTAATCATACTTTAGATCTAATATTGTCATATGGGATCAATGTTGATACTGTTTAAATTCTGCAGCAGAGCGATGACATCTCAGATCAATACTTAGTTGCGTGTAGATTACCTTTAGCCAAAGTCGAAAAACTAACTCCCTGTTATAAATATAGTAGAACTATCACTCCTAACACAAAAGATAGCTTTATAAATAATCTTCCCGATCAGTTTCATCTACTTAACATCCCAGATTCCCTAGAAGAACTTGATGTTGCAACAGAAACTATTAACTCTCTCTTTTCCAGCACTTTAGACACTGTTGCTCCGTTGCGCTTAAAGAAGATTAAAGAAAATAGTCCAACACCGTGGTACAACGAGCACACCCGGGCCCTCAAGAGAGCAGCTAGAAAAATGGAGCGGAGCTGGAAAAAAACTAAGCTTGAGTTAAATCATCAAAATCAACAACAATTCTAATAAGTTTGCTATTGCCGATAGCAGCTAATTACTGAAAGAGATGCTTCCAGAGGTCATAGATCCTCTTCTTAAAACCTGGGTTTGCTCTTTGATACCAATCTTTCATTTGAAAGCCATGTTTCTAGCATCTGTAAAACGGCGTTCTTCCATCTTAAAAATATATCTAAATTGCGACATATGTTCTCTAAGACAAATGCGGAAAAGTTAGTTCATGCGTTCATGAGTTCAAGGCTAGATTATTGTAATGCTCTACTAGGTGGTTGCCCTGCACGCTTAATAAACAAATTCCAGCTGGTCCAAAATGCAGCAGCTCGAGTTCTTACTAGAACCAGGAAGTATGAGCATATTAGCCCAGTTCTGTCAAACCTGCACTGGCGTCCTGATGTTGGTCTCTGTTTATTCCGAGGTTACCGTGGTCAGCTGGATCTGGGCCATATCCAGATCAGATGAAGGACCTGCACCTGAACACGAGCACAACACACACACACTCTTTCACTCACTCACACACACACACACAGCCCTGAAGTGTCTGTGGAGACCGTGACTCTACTGGACCCTCCCCTGTGACGATCATGAACCCATCTCTAACCGGACCAAACTGGACTTCATATTGGACTTGAATTGTTGTATAATAATCATGCACGGTTTGGCTGTTGGCCAGAGGAGAACTGGTCCCCCGACTGAGCCTGGTTTCTCCCAAGGTTTTTTCTCCATTCTATTCTTCATTCGTTACGTCACCTGCTGGAGTTTTGGTTCCTTGCCGCTGTCGCCTCGGTCTTGCTCAGTTGGGGAAACTTAACACTTAAAATTCATCAATTTTATTGATTCGCCTGCTCTTTTAGAGCTGCTGTTCAGCCAAACAAACTTTGTTTATAGTGTTTTCCTGTGACCACTGTAAAGCTGCTTTGAAACAATCTGTATAGTAAAAAGCGCTATATAAATAAAGGTGATTTGAATTGACACACAGACACACACACACACACACACACACACGTCAGATACACAATCTGAGAAACACTGAGACACTCACTCACTCACACACTCACACTCTCACACACACGTCTCTTCTCTAAGAGTCATGAGATGCATCAAAAGACACAAACATTAACACACATTAAGCACATTTATTTGGAGAGGAGGAAAGTAATTCAGTTAAAGTGCCCCAATGATGCTGTTTTAAAGGCTCTAAATATTGTTGTGGAGTTTCAAAAATTGTGCAACCTAAACTCAAGTGTCACAAATGTGTCGTGTCTCTGTTCACTTCCTGGTTCCTCCTGTGATTCTCCCATTGTTTCTCCACTCACCTCTTCGTCATCATCACCTCTTCACCTGTGACTCGTTCCCTCATCATCCTTGTGTACATCAACCCTGTGTTTCTTTCAGTCTTTGTCAGTTGATGTACGTTCGTCTTCCGGTTCTGTCTTTCGGACGTTCTGTCTTCTGGTTTGCCTTTATGAAGTTTTGCACAAGATGTCGCCTTTGGTTTATATCTAAAAGTGTATTTCAGTTGAGTTTGATGATTAAAGATATTTCAGTTTATCCATTTGCCGCCATGCCTTCATCCTCCTCACAACCCTGACAATATTACAATGACAGCGTCTTTAATCCATTAAATCCTGTAACAGAAGCCATGATTGTTCTAAATGATGCGTCTTTGATGATGACAGTGACATGAGGACTCGTCATTCAGATGACACTGATCTGTTCATTGACATACAGTAAATACTTTCTTTTGAGGAGGATTTTGAGCAAGTTACAGACTTTTGCAGGTAATCATTGTGTGTTTGTAGGAACTATTTTGAGAAATACACTTACTGGTTTACAAATCTTAAGAATTCAAGAAATTCAACGATTCAAGAAATGACCGAAATCGGCTGTAATGTGAGAACAAGTTCAACTAGATGGGGGAAGTTTATGAAATAAACTTCAGTTGGCTTGAGAAAGCCTAGTCTGAAAGTTTAAATTAGTTGTAAAAGCTTCAAGCTTGAAAAGTTTTGAGAGTTTCAACTTTAAAACATGTCGCTAACAAGATTTATTTGGAGATTACTGATGATTCAGTTGAACAGTGAGTGGTCTGAAATATCAAAGAATAACAGTGAATATTAAATATAAATCTAAAATCAACAACATTTACATTGGTAATAAACATGATTAAATTATTAATTGATTACAGAACTCTTAAAATCCTCGGTTAGTCCGCAAGATGGCATCTAGGGTACACACATGGAGTTATTCATCATGAGGGACTTCATCATCGGTGTTGTAATGAAATACCAAAAAATAAAAAACAATGCTTTTTGATCCCCAAAGTGTTGGAAAATTAGTTTATAAAAATGTCTATGGTTTAATTACATCCTTGGCTTTTAACGGTCAGTTTTCACTAATGTGAATAATACTTTGTTTTATATCTATTTTAAAGATGTAATTAAGCATTATTTATATAGTCTTACCACTTTCAAAACAGACTGCCGTTACACTGCATGTATATGGAGCCTTTTATATAGATGTGTGTGTGTGTGTGTGTGTGTGTGTGTGTGTGTGTGTGTGTGTGTGTGTGTGTGTGTGTGTGTGTGTGTGTGTGTGTGTGTGTGTGTGTGTGTGTATATATATACACACACACCGAACGAGCTTCATCCTGTCGAATCCTGAATGGAGTTTGACGAAAGCAACGCTAAACATGTTCAAAGATCCAAACCCTCTGCTAGTAAATTACACGTTTGTGACAAACAGCTAGTGAGAGGAACCCACAACATTTAGATTCATGATATAAATATTTATATATTTATGATTCTCTGTAATGGAGAGAGCAGATCTCTCTTTAACAAAGTAAAAAACAACAAAATAATTAAATAACACAAGCAAATAATGTAAAAAACGACTGAATTATCATCCCTGTGCATCACACGATCACACCAAACGCCACTAGAGTTGTTCTTTCATCATGAAATGAAGCAGGACTGAAATAAAATCATGGGAGATCTGCCAGTCTGACCCTGAAGAGCTCAAGTTGTTTATGCCATGCAGAAAAAGGCAAGAAAAATCAATAGCTTTCATCCGCATTTCACTGTCCATTGAGGCATGAAGATCAGCGGACAGTGAACATCTGCGTACGGGTCAGTGAAGACTGTTGAACCATATGACACACACACACACACACACACACACAAACAAACAAAAACACACACTCCCTCTTGAATGTGTGGTTTACGAGGACTCTCCATAGGATTTATGGTTTGTATACTGTGCAAACTATATATTTTAACCCTACCCTTCACACAAAAGCTTTTTTTATAAAAAACAGTTTAATACTAACTTTGGCTATTTGGTTTACGAGAACACAGAAAGTATCCTGAATGTTATTAAACATATTTGTTTTCTTATGAAAACCCTATATTGTATACAAGAACACACACACATAATCTTTCCCAACCGGACAAGTGTGTGACACATGTGTGATCTGTACTCATGGTTCATGTACTCATGTACTCTCCCATTGTCATTCCAAACACCTGTCTCATAATCACTTACCTCGTTTCTCTTGCCAGCAGTGTTTTGTTTCCATCATCATCCTCTGTATATCTTCACTGTGTTGGTCCATCGTCATCGTACCATTTGTGCAAAAGGTTAATGTATTTGTAGATTTCCTTTAAGTTTTTTTATTGAAATATAAAAGAATCTACGTCTTCATGGACTGCAGCGATGAATGTGGCAATGGAAAAAACAGGCGGAGGGAATGATTGCTTTCAACCCATAGACTCCATCAATAATGATCTCATTCTAAACGATTCTAAAGGAAGAAGTTGAGGACATCCCAGCTGTCGTTCAGTCCAATCTGGTTGGGGGGTTAAGCAATCCAGCTCACCCCAAACCACCCATCCAGTCAGCTCTAGCGCACCTCGGTCTTCCAGCGAGACAAGTACCTGAGTGTGGCGGTGAAGGCATGCACCCAAGTCATCTCCAGTAAGTCAAGGCAAACTGTCTGCTCCAGTTAGATAAGACTCCTTGCCTGCTCACCGTGTCCAGTTTATTCATCAGGTTTAAAGAGGCCCCCGAGTGCTCGCATCAGGAAGTGACTGTAGCCGTGATGACCGCTGTTCTGCTGTGTGTGTGGGAGAGTTCTCTAGTCCCAGAGCCTGCTCCAAAGAGCTCTCTAGTCTCGGAATCTACTTCAAAGAGTCATCTAGTCACAAAGCCTGCTCCAAAAACCCCTCTAGTCCCAGAGCCTTCTCCAAAGTGTCCTCTAGTCTCAGACCCAGCTCCAAAGAGTCCTCTAGTCCTTGAACCTGCTCCAAAGAGTCCTCTTGTCCCTGAGCCTGCTCCAAATAGTTCTCTAGTCTCTGAGCCTTTTCCAAAGAGTCCTCTAGTCCCTGAGCCTGCTCCAAATAGTTCTCTAGTCTCTGAGCCTTCTCCAAAGAGTCCTCTAGTCCCAGAGCCTGCTCCAAATAGTTTTCTAGTCTCTGAGCCTTCTCCAAAGAGTCCTCTAGTCCCTGAGCCTGCTCCAAATAGTTCTCTAGTCTCTGAGCCCTCTCCAAAGAGTCATCTAGTCCCAGAGCCTGCTCCAAAGAGTCCTCTAGTCCCAGAGCCTTCTCCAAAAGAGCTCTCTAGTCTCTGAGTCTGCTTCAAAGAGTCCTCTAGTCCCAAAGCCTGCTCCAAAGAGTCCTCTAGTCTCTGAGCCTGTTCCAAAAAGCCCTCCAGTCCCAGAGCCTTCTCCAAAGTGTCCTCTAGTCTCATACCCTGCTCCAAAGAGTCCTCTAAGTCCTTGAACCTGCTCCAAAGAGTCCTAGTCTCTGAGCCTTCTCCAAAGAGTCCTCTTGTCCCTGAGCCTGCTCCAAAGAGTCCTAGTCTCTGAGCCCTCTCCAAAGAGTCATCTTGTCCCAGAGCCTGCTCCAAAGAGTCCTCTAGTCCCAGAGCCTTCTCCAAAGAGCTCTCTAGTCTCTGAGTCTGCTTCAAAGAGTCCTCTAGTCCCAAAGCCTGCTCCAAAGAGTCCTCTAGTCTCTGAGCCTGTTCCAAAAAGCCCTCCAGTCCCAGAGCCTTCTCCAAAGTGTCCTCTAGTCTCATACCCTGCTCCAAAGAGTCCTCTAAGTCCTTGAACCTGCTCCAAAGAGTCCTAGTCTCTGAGCCTTCTCCAAAGAGTCCTCTTGTCCCAGAGCCTTCTCCAAAGAGTCCTCTAGTCCCTGAGCCTGCTCCAAATAGTTCTCTAGTCTCTGAGCCCTCTCCAAAGAGTCATCTAGTCCCAAAGCCTGCTCCAAAGAGTCCTCTAGTCTCTGAGCCTGCTCCAAAGAGCCCTCTAGTCCCAGAGCCTTCTCCAAAGTGTCCTCTAGTGTCATACCCTGCTCCAAAGAGTCCTCTAAGTCCTTGAACCTGCTCCAAAGAGTCCTAGTCCCTGAGCCTTCTCCATAGAGTCATCTAGTCCCTGAGCCTTCTCCAAAGAGTCCTCTAGTCTTCGAGCCTGCTCCAAATAGTTCTCTAGTCTCTGAGCCTGCTCCAAAGAGCCCTATAGTCCCTGACCCTTCTTCAAAGTGTCCTCTAGTCCCACAGCCTTCTCCAAAGAGCCCTCTAATCCCTGAGCCTTCTCCAAAGTGTCCTCTAGTCCCAGAGCCTTCTCCAAAGTGTCCTCTAGTCCCAGAGCCTTCTCCAAAGAGTCCTCTAGACCCTGAGCCTGCTCCAAAGTGTCCTCTAGTCCCTGAGCCTTCTCCAAAGTGTCCTCTAGTCCCTGAGCCTGCTCCAAATAGTTTTCTAGTCCCAGAGCCTTCTCCAAAGAGTCCTCTAGTCTCCGAGCCTGCTCCAAAGTGTCCTCTAGTCCCTGAGCCTTCTCCAAAGAGTCCTCTAGTCCCTGAGCCTGCTCCAAATAGTTTTCTAGTCCCAGAGCCTTCTCCAAAGTGTCCTCTAGTCTCCGAGCCTGCTCCAAAGTGTCCTCTAGTCCCTGAGCCTTCTCCAAAGAGTCCTCTAGTCCCAAAGTCTTCTCCAAAGAGTCCTCTAGTCCCTGAGCCTGCTCCAAATAGTTTTCTAGTCCCAGAGCCTTCTCCAAAGAGTCCTCTAGTCTCCGAGACTGCTCCAAAGAGTCCTCTAGTCTCCGAGACTGCTCCAAAGAGTCCTCTAGTCTCTGAGCCTGCTCCAAAGAGTCCTCTAGTCCCAAAGTCTTCTCCAAAGAGTCCTCTAGTCTCCGAGACTGCTCCAAAGAGTCCTCTAGTCCCAAAGTCTTCTCCAAAGAGTCCTCTAGTCTCCGAGACTGCTCCAAAGAGTCCTCTAGTCCCAAAGTCTTCTCCAAAGAGTCCTCTAGTCTCCGAGACTGCTCCAAAGAGTCCTCTAGTCTCCGAGACTGCTCCAAAGAGTCCTCTAGTCTCTGAGCCTGCTCCAAAGAGTCCTCTAGTCCCAAAGTCTTCTCCAAAGAGTCCTCTAGTCTTCGAGCCTGCTCCAAAGAGGATTTGCATTATTGGCTTGAGAGTAGTACTTAGTTCATGCTATTCTGAGGGCTTCACAAAACTAAACCAAATCAGGCATAAGTTTATGAACAATAAGCCCTGATTTTTATATTACCGTTCCAGCTGCCTGTTCTCAGCCTAATCTCAGTCGTGATCTCAGTCTCAGCGCAACTAAAGTTGATGATAAAATTAGTTATATTGATCAATAGTATCACCTGTAGGAATATCACTGATCATAC
Organism: Rhodeus uyekii; assembly: GCA_037043235.1. Classification (NCBI taxonomy): domain Eukaryota; kingdom Metazoa; phylum Chordata; class Actinopteri; order Cypriniformes; family Acheilognathidae; genus Rhodeus; species Rhodeus uyekii. The sequence continues at coordinate 36,867 of JAWRVZ010000716.1, forward strand.
ATGATAGCTGATTATTAAAATTTCTAAAAGTAACAACACTTTTCTGTGATTTTTGTAGAGAAACTAAAGAGCTAATGATCACTAATGCACAAATCCTTCTCTTCGAGGTGATTAGAAATGGATCTTCATACAGCAAGGTATTCATTTCTGTGTGAGATTAACAGTTTTCCTGAAGATTAACAGCTTTATCCCTGTCGACACTCAAGCAGTTTACAGTTTGAATCGATCTCCCGTGATTTTCTGCATCCTTACACACACATCATTTTATTTTCTGTTTACTTATTTAAGTGCAGACAAAACGTCCATGCATGTTCTGGGTGTTTGGTGTGAGATAAAGGGATTGACTAAAGGAAGTGCATTTAAACTCGCTGGAAAGTGTATGAATGCGTGATGCGCGTTCACGCGGGTGGGAGTCAGATTTCAGAAACACAAGAGAACACAAAACATGGTAATCTTAATCAGTTTTATCAGCTATGCTGTCAAATATGAGCACTCTAACCCTCTAATTTTAGATCCAAAGCATATAAAAAGGAATAAACCCAGAAAAGAAGTTTGAAACTTACTCATACTGCCACTCTCTTTCTCTCTTCACGAGCCTTACAAATAACTCTAGTTCAATAATGGTGTGTGTTTGGTGTGTGCGAGGAGAAGCTCCCAAACATTCCCTGTATTCCCGACTCTGATGGAAACAAGCCAAGAGTTGTGGTGGTTGTGGTGGTGGTGGGGGGGGGGGGGGGGTTGTAGGAGTCAAATTTGTATATGAGTGAGTGTAAATGTGTGAGCATGAGTAAGTGTGTATTAGCGAATCTTAACACTTATATTATTATGTTATTAATATTATGGATTGGTTCTTCTAGAGCTGCTGTTCAGCTGAAACACACTTTGTTGCATTATTTTCCTGTTCTCTCTGTAAAGCTGCTTTGAAACAAAGAAGTGTTACATAAATTAGGCTGACTTGACTGTGTGTAAGTGTATGAATGAGCGAGTGTGTGTGTGTTTCTGTGTGTCTTGTGTGAGTGCATGTTAAGTCAAGTCACCTTTATTTATATAGCGCTTTTTACAATACAAATTGTTTCAAAGCAGCTTTACAGTAGTCACAGGAAAACATTATAAACAAAGTTTGTTTGGCTGAACGGCAGCCTTAAAAGAGCAGGAGAATTATTACAATTGATGAATATTAACTGTGTATGTGTGTGAGAGTTTGTTTATGTGTTTGTGTGTGTGTGTGTGTATGTGTGTGAGAGTTTGTTTATGTGTTTGTGTGTGTGATTGTGTGTGTGTGTGTGTGTGAGTGAGTGTGTGTGTGAGTGTGAGGGAACCAATAGCGGTTATTTTATGGCATCACTGCATAAACAAAAACACTTTGGAACGTTTATCTTTAAGAAAGATGTGCAAACCACAATAACCATCAGCGTCTTTCAGCTCATCGGCTTTAATCGACCACATGGGAATCTGATTCTCCCACAGATGACAAAAGCTTACAGAATAAAGCACACAAAAATAATCTAATGTACAAAACATCTTATAGTTAGAATATATACTGCATTTCTGTGACAGCAGACATATTTATTACTGTATAAATTCCTATTTAAATTCATCAGAACTTTCTAATGTGTTTCTGTAGATCATCTGCAGGTTTAACAGAGTTCAGAGTGTTTATGTACATTTATAACAACAGGAAAACACACACCATTAAAGGCACAGAAACGACACATGAACTGAACATGAACATGAACTCGCACTGAAATGCAAAGAAAGAGAAACAGTGTTGAACAAATAACACAGTGCGTTAGTCTCTCTAATGCACACACACACAAAAAACCATGTACACACACTCTCACACACACACTCACACACTCTCATCACTCACATATTCAGAATAACATTAATATTACTCTCTCTATATATGACACTATTTTATATATTTTATGAAACTGCATCAAAGTCAAGAACAAACATATAAATATAAAACTGCCATTTTTGATCACAAAATGTTTTATATACGGCACTCTTCATGAAAAAACAACAGAAGTCATTTATTGGAGCTGAACCTGCAGAAAAATATTTGTAAATTTATCATCTAAATACGACTAAAACCCTGATGTGTGGGACTTTATGTTCTAGCAATAAAAATGACCAAAACACAATTAAATACAAACTACACAAGTGTTACCAATTACAGGATTGCATATAAAGTCTAAACGAATCTGTTGCTCAAACACTTGATGTGGTTCTAGTTCTTAATCTTTAACTGTTATTCGAGCAGGGATTCAGACGAGACTCTGTGTTTCACAGAGAATCTCGGGAGTTTTCCGTCTTCATGAAAGTGCCGTGATGTGGGATCTGGTTTCTGACACGGAGACAGCAGGAGAAAAGCTGGCTGTGACTTTTACCTCAAATGTGAATTATAAAGTGAAAATATAAACTCTCACTCAACGCTTTGATTGTTTTAATTCCGTGGCAGAAACAAGTTTCCACAGCATAATCAAATAAAGCCTCAACAATAAAGCTTAATTCAGCGTGTGTGTTTGAGGATCTGTGTGTATCAGCATCAGTCAAACGTCAGCGGGATTGTGGCTCGTCGTCACAACCGTACATTCATTAAATCATCACCCGCTTAACGAGCAGACCTTGTGCCGCGTTACAGCATAATATAACATATAACACATAGCTCATATTCGTCCTGACGGCCACAGAAACGCGTCTCTGATCTCCAGGTGCGTCACGTGTTCTCAGCGGCTCTTGATGTGCATATTTGTGTTTTCATGGCTTGTGTCGATGCGCGGCGAACACACGTGCAGCAGGAGGTTATCGCCCATCAGACAATCTCAGTAAATCACACTGTGTGACAAGAGCTTCTCTCATCTGTCCACGGTTTAAATAAATATTCCTGAATCACGTGATTTATAAGATCTGAGTGTGTGTTTTGTTCCAGATGGTTTCCTGAAATCTGACAGCAGCGGTTTGGCATCAGCGGCCCTTGTGAGAATTTACTGATAAACCTTGAGTTCAGCTGCTGGTCATGTGTGTGTGTGTGTGTGTATCTGTGTGTGTGAGTGTGTGTGTCTGTGTGTGAGTGAGTGAGAGAGTGAGTGTGAGTTTGTGAGAGAGTGTGTGTGTCTGCGCGTGTGAGTGTGTGTCTGTGTGAGTGTGAGAGTGTGGGTGTGTGTGTGTGTGTGTGTGTGTGTGTGTGTGTGTGTGTGTGCGCGTATCTGCGCATGTGAGTGTGAGTTTGTGTGAGTGTGTGTTTAGTTTGAATGATTTATATATTTAATAACAACAGAGTTGAACTAAGTAAAATAGATACTTAAAACAAACAACAATAAAAAACAATAAAATTGACTCTGTGTGTGTGATTGGTGAGGGATTGTGTGTGAGCGTTCGCTGGTTTGGGTTCAGTCTGATGAATGAGGTAGCAAAGGCACGGCAGCTTCGCTCGGGTCGGCGTCGCAGGACAGCGCCTCCATCTGCCTCCTCAGCAGCGCCGCCAGCTGCTCGCTCTTGTCCGCGCCGCCGCCCGCGCCCTCTTTGAACTGCACGTAGGGTGTGTTTCTCTGCGTGTCGGGCAGGCAGGGCACCAGATGCAGCTGCCCGGTGAAAGTCACGCCAGTGACACACGTGTAGAAGTCCTGTGGCTGTGGTGGCGCGGGGTCAGAGTTCAGAATCATGCTGTAGTCCATGCCTGGGATAGACACGACCTCCGGGTGGGTGTGGCCAGGGTCTGGAGTGGGCGTGGCTCCCGTGCAGGAGGAGGCGGGGCCACTGTGGCAGTATGGTGCAGGACTGCAGCTCGCCGGAAGAGTCGGCTGTCCGTTGGGGCCAGTGACGTGCTGAGCGGGAGCCACGTCCTCTTGCTCACAGTGAGACAGGAAGCCGTTGGGCGTCGCGGCCGGACACGCGTCCACACTCACCTGGTACCACGTCTCCATAGAGTACTGCGGCGACTTATAGCCATGAAAACTGGAGAAATGGCGATTGATCTCATCGATCTTCCCGTTCTGGAGGCAAATGGACAGAAATAAAAGAAGTTAAAGCTGATGCTTCTTCCATTAAAGTTCCTCACACACTACTGCTGAAAAGTTTGGGGTAAGATCTAAAAACAAACAAACAAAAACATTTATTTATCAAGAACACGTTAAATTTAAAAGTGACAGTAAAGATACTGTACTTATAATTTTACAAAAGATTCTACAGCAATAACCTGAGATACGAGCATCCCGACATACGAGTATTTCGAGATATGAGCAAGCCGTCGAGCAATACGGCTTTGAAATACGAGTAAAGATTTGAGATACGAGCAGCTGAGAGATGCGGACGCTAGAAGCACCCAGAGCAGCTCAAGCTCCTCACTCCTTCACTTCACATGTTCCTCGACTTCGTACCCATCTCCGCGAGTCCTCCTGCGGTGTGTGTTATATACATTTATGGGTAATTGCATCTGATCTCCACTAGAGGCAGCTTGGTTTTACAGCGGGGGTTACCGGGGGCAACGAGTGATTCACCAGTATTAAGCTGGGAGCAGCACGAGTTATGAGTGTTCAATAATAATACATATGAGCTTCTGAGTCTATCAACACACAACACGGGAGAAACACTACACTTCTGTATTGTGTTTGTGTTATCTACATTATCCCTCCTTCCTCTTCCTCACATGCCACCATTAGCCGCTACTGTATCATTTTATTTTATATCACAGGAATTCTTATGTACTATAATGTTTCTGTGTGTGTGTGTCTCCATAGCAATTAAAAACATGTTTTTTCCATTGTTATTATCACTAATAAGGGAGTTTTTTAGAAGGCCGGAACGGAAATGATTTGAGATACAAGCAACTCGAGTTAAGAGTTCATCCTGGAACCGATTATGCTCGGATCTCAAGGTATTACTGTATTTCAAATAAACTGACCTTTAACACTGATTATTAGAGGTTTGATCAGGTCCCTAATGATGGCAGAATTAAGCAGTACTAATGACTAAATCAGTGGAGTGTAACAGGATGTGTGTGACGGGACAGCGGACCTTCAGTAAAACAGGTTCTAGTCCTCGGATGCGCGGTTTGGGAATCGGTGGCAGCAGGAAAGCTTTGATTCTGCAGGAAGAACAGAAACGGAGAAAGACTTTAATAAGAATGTTTAAAAAGCATTTTCTTCTTTATTAATGAATAAGTTTTATTTATTTTTCCTTTTGTATTTTTTTTCCTTTTATACTGGCTTTTGGTTTTTCATTCATGATTTATATTGTTTTGATATGTATTGTTTCATACATGTTCCTCCAAGTCAAGAGCAGAACCACGATTATGGAAGTTTGTTTCTGCCACAGAATAAAAAAATAGAATAGGTAATTGTGACTTTTCATCGCAAAATACATTTCTTGCAACTGAGTTTATATTTCACAATTCTGAGTTTATCGAATGTTCTTTCATGGATCTCTAAATAGCGCTGATATAATATCCTTGTAATCACAATACTCAGCTGATTATTTCAATGTATTAGTAGCCAATGATCTCTACTCAAACTTCAAATACTTGGTTACCATTTTCTGTAGCAGTGTAACCTATTTTCAGAAATCATCCACCTTCCCATGCTCCACCTACATAGATTGTCTATGAGTAATTTATGTCTGCTATATTGTACAGTAGCAACATTGTGTTGTGTATGCATTGGCAGTAGCAAGTTTTAACAGCAGCAGCAACACCAATAACAACACCAGGAACAATAACAGCAGCAGCAGCAATAACAACAGCAGCAGCATCAATAACAGCAGCAACAATAACAATAACAGCAGCAGCAACAACAACAACAGCAGCAGCAACATCAATAACAGCAGCAGCAGCAACAATAACAGCAGCAGCAACAACAATAACGGCAGCAGCAACAACAATAACAGCAGCAGCAACAACAACAACAGCAGCAGCAACATCAATAACAGCAGCAGCAGCAACAATAACGGCAGCAGCAACAATAACAGCAGCAGCAACAACAATAACGGCAGCAGCAACAACAATAACGGCAGCAGCAACAACAATAACGGCAGCAGCAACAACAATAACGGCAGCAGCAACATCAATAACAGCAGCAGCAACAACAATAACGGCAGCAGCAACAACAATAACGGCAGCAGCAACAACAATAACGGCAGCAGCAACATCAATAACAGCAGCAGCAACAACAATAACGGCAGCAGCAACAACAATAACGGCAGCAGCAACAACAATAACGGCAGCAGCAACATCAATAACAGCAGCAGCAACAACAATAACGGCAGCAGCAACAACAATAACGGCAGCAGCAACAACAATAACGGCAGCAGCAACATCAATAACAGCAGCAGCAACAACAATAACGGCAGCAGCAACAACAATAACGGCAGCAGCAACAACAATAACGGCAGCAGCAACATCAATAACAGCAGCAGCAACAACAATAACGGCAGCAGCAACAACAATAACGGCAGCAGCAACAACAATAACGGCAGCAGCAACATCAATAACGGCAGCAGCAACATCAATAACGGCAGCAGCAACAACAATAACGGCAGCACCAAAAAACAATAACGGCAGCAGCAACAACAATAACGGCAGCAGCAACAACAATAACGGCAGCAGCAACAACAATAACGGCAGCAGCAACAACAATAACGGCAGCACCAAAAAACAATAACAGCAGCAGCAACAACAATAACGGCAGCAGCAACAACAATAACGGCAGCAGCAACAACAATAACAGCAGCAGCAACAACAATAACAGCAGCAGCAACAACAATAACAGCAGCAGCAACATCAATAACAGCAGCAGCAACAATAACAGCAGCAGCAACAATAACAACACCAGGAACAATAAAAGCAAGAGCAACAATAACAGCAGGAGCAGCAGCAGCAATAACAGCAGGAGCAACATCAATAACAGCAGCAGCAACAACAATAGCAGCAGCAACAACAATAACAGCAGCAGCAACAATAAAAGCAACAGCAGCAGCAACAACAATAACAGCAGCAGCAGCAATAACAATAACAGCAGCAGCAACAACAGCAGCAGCAACAACAATAACAGCAGCAGCAGCAATAAAAGCAACAACAACAGCAGCAGCAACAATTACAGTAGCAGCAACAATAACAACACCAGGAACAATAACAGCAGCAACAACAATAACAGCAGCAGCAACAATAAAAGCAGCAGCAACAATGACAATAGTAGCAGCAACAATAAAAGCAGCAGCAACAATGACAATAGTAGCAGCAACAATAAAAGCAGCAGCAACAATGACAATAGTAGCAGCAACAATAAAAGCAGGAGCAATAATAACAACAACAGCAGCAACAATAACAATAATAACAGCAGCAGCAACAATAACAGCAGCAGCAATAACAACTTATCCATTATCATGCCAAGCACTCTGGGAGTTTTCATGTCATTCTCAAATGTTTGTAAAGTCAGAATTGTGAGATATAACGTTGCAACTAACTTCTGTAATTTTAATAATTTGTTTTTTTCATTTTGTGGCAGAAACAAGCATAGATAACGTGGTCTAGGTCTGAAACATCTGCTAGTGTAACTCAATGACACAGATCTACAGATCGGCCGTGTCTTTCATGTCGACAGTCTGCAGATACTGTGAGCAGAACTACATCTTCATGACATCACTGACCTCTTTCCTCGTGGAATGAACCCAAAACCAATGATGAGGAAGGCAATGACACTGAGGCTGGTCAGTAGGATGAAGGCCAACATGCGATCTGACAGACAAGAGACAGCTGTTTAGAGCATGAGTTGTGTGTGTGTGTGTGTGTGTGTGTGTGTGTGTGTGTGTGTGTGTGTGTGTGTGTGTGAGAATGTAAATGTACCGGACAAAGGTCTGCCGATGATGCTGATGCTGATGGTTTCGCTCCATGCGCTCCAGTGTTTGCTGTTGCTGGATCGACACCGGACCATGAAGTCATAAGTTCCCACCGGCAGATCCAGCAGCTCAACATGCGGCTCACGCAAACGCTCCTTCACCTACGGACACACAACACATCTTCCTTTAAGAGGCTTTTATCTCGTAAACATTTCTAGAATTATTGGGAAACACTTTGCAATACAGCTGAATTAACATGCAATAAGTCATGCTAAACTAATGCCAAGCCGCTAAAAGGATTTAAACTGTTGTGTAATTTCTGAGGGCTAGGATGATTAATGTGCTCTTGTTTTGTACGTGTTCTCAGTTGCTGTGACAGAAGCGAAGGCCGTACCTTCCAGACGTCTGGCTGAGCGAGGCTTCTGTAGCGCAGCTCGTAGACGAGAGTAATCCATCCCTCACGCACCTGAGACGCGATCGGATACATCCAGGACAGCATGATGGAGCGGCAGGACCCACAGTGGCTCTCGTTCAGCATGATGTAGGACAGGTTAAAGGGCGGGTCGGTCTCCACTGGGGACGCAGAACACCAGGCTCGTTAACAGACATGATGACGAGCTCCAGAAACCTGCTGCTTTCAAACAATCTGTACACAATCATGTGTGTGTGTTCACCTATATCAGCCACGTCCAGGCAGTGTCTCTGCGAGGTCTGCGGCCCCGAGGCAGTGTGAGCCGTCACTGTCAGGCAGTACATCTCCCAGACCTGCGTGTGTTTGGAGTCGAAGAAGCAGCTGTTGATGCCGCCGCTCACGTAATCGGGACAGTCCTGAGGAGCGCCAGCACTGTGAAGATCACATGACCACATTTACCCTGCGTGACCAGCACCATCAACACGGCATGAGCATCAGCGGCTGTGCGTCTCACCCTGTGCTGTACTGAAGCGTGTAGGTGACGTTGTCCTGAGGATCGATGGGACGCCACCAGCAGGTGAAGTCCTCCATGCTGGGGGAGCGGCAGTGGTAAATAAACGGCCTTGTGCCATCTGCAATCCAAACACACGGATGAAGATCTCAACTGATGAAACACATCAAGCTCCTTCAGAATAAATCAGTGTGAAATATCACACACATATCAGGCGCTTTATTATAAGCTGCAGTTTTGTGGCTTGAGATCGAATGGAACAGCAACCAATCACAGCACAGATACAGACTCTATTCGATCACACTCTTGTGATCAGACGATTCATATATACTGTAATACCTTGAGATACGTGCATAATCCGGACCGGGACGAGCTCGTAACTCAAGTTGCTCGTATCATTTTTTCCCATAAGAAAAAACAGGAAAAAAATGAATTCGTCCTCTAAAAAAACTCTCTTATTAGTGCTGATAACAATGGAAAAAAACATGTTTTTAATTTCTATAGAGACACACACACGATTATAGTATATCAGGATTCCTGTGATATAAAACGTGTTTTTAATTATGAGTTCTTGCCTTCGAGACACACGATACAGTAGCGGCTAATGACGACATGTGCGGAGGAGGAGGAGGAGGAGGAGGAAGAGGGATAATGGATAACGCAAACACAATACAGAAGTGTAGTGTTTCTCCCGTGTTGTGTGTTGGATAGACTCAGAAGCTCATATGTATTATTATTGAACACTCATAACTCGTGCTGCTCCCAGCTTAATACTGGTGAATCACTCGTTGCCCCCGGTAACCCCCGCTGTAAAACCAAGCTGCCTCTAGTGGAGATCATATGCAATTACCCATAAATGAGGAGCTTGAGCTGCTGCGAGTGCTGAACACCTCTAGCGTCTGGAAGCTGCTCGTATCTCAAATATTTACTCATATCTCAAAGCAAACATTGCTCAAAGACCTGCTCGTATCTCAGAATACTCGTATGTCGGGACGCTCGTATCTCAAGGTATTATGGTTTATGGTTATGCAATCATTCAAGACATTTCTTGAATCCCACTGCAGCTTTTTGCACAACCTATTTCACTGTATGTGATTGGACGCTGAAAGTAGGCGGAGTCCAAGTTTGAGTGACACTCATATTCAAGAAGATTTGCTCTTCATTTGAATAAAGTTCATGTTGAATAAAGCATAATCTGATCAAGCACGTGTTCGGCAACTGACACCAACTCAGTTGTTATATCGCTTCAAGAGAGCAAAACACACTCCGTTAAGCAGTTTTCAAAGGCTTCACACTCTTTCAGTCTGTGTGAGATTATGGCATGTGGGCTAATACTAGCAACTATGCTAATCTGATTTAGCCGTTACGCATTCCTGCAAAACACAGAAACAGAGAGAGCGTTGTGAGCGAGTACTAACTGAGCAGTTCAAACCGGCTTAAAGGTTCAGCAAAGTTTATAAAGTTCATAGAGAATGACTTGAGAAGCTGTTACAGGGACAGTTCATACAAAAACATTAAAATAATTGTATGCATAAGTTTTATAATAATTTTGCAGGTGAGGTCATCTCAAAAAGTAGGTTTTGTCAGTTTGAACTCACTTCTAGGTAAAAATTATCCCCAAAAATATGGTTAAGTAGTTTTACATGCAGACTGGAGTAGAAAAAATTAAATTTGACTCAAAATCAAGTTATGAAGTCCTCATGACACACACATACACACACACACACACAGCAGTCTCGACACAGTTCTGCGCTCTGGCCTTCTCTGTCTCCACGGCAACCTGCCTTCACCTCAGACGACCTTGCAACCTTTCACTTTGTGATTCCATCATATGTAATCTCTTCAATCAGGTCATTTCATCGCATGTTTTCAAGACATCAGGCAGGTCTGAAACGGACCCGTACAGCAGGAGATTCCTCAGCGAGGAGCGACCGTACGCGCGTCTCTCGGCTCCTCCATTACATACAGTAATAATCAGCATCGCCATGGGCAACGGCGGTCAGGCTGTGTTCCTCTTCAGCTCTGCTCATGTAGAGTCAGCATCATGTGTGCAACACCAGCTAAACTCACTCTTGCACTCGTCTTTTCTCCTCTATTGTGCCGTACATCCATCGCTTCTCAAACAAGAGCAAACGTGGGCGGGGCTTGATTGTGATTGGATGGTTGTGGTTTTCTGCTGGATCTCATGTGATTGACAGGTTGTTGCCCCGCCCTCATCCTCAGAGAGTTTAAGACAATAATGATGTGCAGCGATGAATCACTGAGAACAAAACAACTGAACTTGTGTTTTGATTTCATGGGCACTTTTGTTTTGTGAGTGTTTCTGATGATCAGCATCACGGTTTCTATACCCACTTTTCATGCATTCATTGGGCTGGTAATATTCAAGGCCATATTCAACACAGATCTGGTGTATTTCTCGGCATCAGGAGAGACTCAGGATTCAGGGCCTGTCGTCATTCATCAACGTCACGCGTGAAACACAAACCCCAGCGGATCGAGTCTCTGTGAAACATGATCACAACTTATTGTTCCTGCTACCAGCAATTTCTTCAACAAACCTTACAAACAGCCACAAACAAATGAAACAGGTTTGTGAAGAGAGGAATCTGGGTGTGTCTTGAGAACGAGACGAACGTGATCCTTCGACTGAGGAGTTACAGAAACACAAACCAATCCCAAGCGCACTTAATATTACACAAGATGACAATTCTGGAGCGGTTTCTGATTAAACTCGAGTCCTTACTGATCGTGTTACATACAGATGTGCAGTTGCATTAAAAGTGGGACAGTGCAATGACACGTTTAATGGAGCGAGGCTCCAGATGATCACATGACCTGCAGCCAATCACAGTCACCGGCTGTTTGTGTGTTCAGATTCTTCACCCTTCCACTCCATCCTAAACTGGAAAAACCTGCCTGTCTTCAACAAAGACACGGCGTCACACGCACACCTCACTCCTGCTGAACGAGTCTAAACCCTCCTCAGTCATGAGATTGAGAACGAACCCATCTAAAGTGCCAAACGATTCCCCTCTTCCCATCACGTCCTGGTTCCCGTCTGAACATGCGTTGGGTTTTTCTGCCTCATGCACATCAGAATGTATAATTTAAGACAGACGGAGCATTTAAATGAATGATTTAAGGCATGCAGACGAGAACAGTGACCTCACCACCAGATCTGACCAATCACACGCTCATAACGGCTTTAGCCCCGCCCACTTTTACAGCGCCGTCGGTACATGTCATTAATTTCTCTCTTAGGGATTCATGTTAAAGCATTATAAGCCATGAAGCACACCGTCAGTCACAGCTCTACAAACTGTGATTAGAGGAAAAAAATATTTGAAATTTGGATAAAAATACAAAGACTGTGAACTTGAACAAACACCGCTTGAACTACAATCCCATGAAGAACAACATAATCTATTTCATTGTAAAACATTGTAATGTAGTTTTTCTGACCTGAATTTCTCTTATTGCTTCACTTGTATCTTTACTCTATTATATTCATCTTGAAATTTGTTTATTTGTTCTTATTTTATGACTTGCCTCTTTATCTTTATAATAGTTAGACCAGCAGTTTTTGTTTTGTATCAAGAATTGTGAAGTTTCACTGGTATCTAAACTATGGTTCCATAATGACTTTATATATTGAAGGATACATGGAATGTGACATTTATTACAATTATTATAAAGTTCACGTAAATGAAAGTTTTGTTTTTTAAAGCCTAATAAAAATTGAAATGATGACCGTTGATGGCGCTGTGATGTTGAATGTGTATAATTAGAGGAACGGAGGGAAAGTGTGTTGCTTCTTGTGATGTCGTGAGCGTCACTCACCGTCCTGAAGGCCAGAGGATCTCGTGGACGAATGCAGAGCCGCAGTGACCGACGTCCAGAGCAGCAGAAAACACAGCATCATGTGTGTCGAGCAGAGCCCTGCGCACACACACACACACACACACACACACACACACACACACACACACACACACACACACACACACACACAGACACACACAGACACACACACACACACACACACACATCAGTGTAAGTCCATGAATTCCACTTCAACAGAGGATTCATTTAACAGATATTCATCTATAAATCATGTCGTTCCTGCATGAACTTCTTTGTTCTGTCAAACACAAAAGAAGACGTTTTAAAGAATGTTTGGAAGAAACGGTCCGTTTTATCCTCAGGTTTGTCATTATTTCCCAGTGTCTGTTCACCTGTCGTCTGATTAATGAACTCATTAGTTCCTGTGTTTTTACTCGGTCTGGTTCCTGTTCTCTGGAGTTTCTGTTCTCCTGCTTCTATTCCCCGTGAGCGTTTGGTTTGCTGGTTTGAATTATATCCTCCTGATTTGTGCGCTTCCTTCTCAGAGACACTCGTGACACAAACAACATTGGAGCCTTTCACTGAATGGACAAAAAAGACATTATTCAAAATATGTTGAATGTCTGCAGTCATCCAGGTTTGGAAGGACATGAGTGCGAGTAAATGATGAAGATTCGTATCCTGAATGTGGCTTTATTCTACTTTAATTAGTATTGGATGAATCCGTTTCTATCCAAATGTAATAAATGTTGACTTGCGTACGATACTGACAAACACTCAACGTTTGGTGATGTACTGACACACATTAGTTAGACAAGTGTGATGAATTAGTTAAATAATATAGACAAAAACATCAGAGATAAGCTGAAGAACAATGTAGATGCGCAAAAGTGACCCGCTTTCATTTACGCCAGTCACAACCTCATGATTCCCCGCCAGTGACACTAACGTCATGAAGAATAAAGAGGGAATTTATGAAGTAGTTGTTTATGAAGCACACACACACACACACACACGTCTCTTCTCTAATAGTCATGAGACGCATCAAAGGACACGGCCGTCCGTCGCCTGTAGCCACATTAACACACATTAAGCACATTTATTTGGACAGGAGGAAAGTAATTCAGTTAAAGTGCCCTAATAATGCTGTTTTAAAGGCTCTAAATATGGTTTTGGCGTCTCCTACATCAGGTTTACATGCATCCAAGATCAAAAACAGATGAAATGGTTCTGAAACAGTTAATTCAGAGATTCAGTCTGTCTAAACCCCGCCCCTCTGAGAGCTGCTCTGCTCTGATTGGTCCGACGTCTCACACTGCTGTGATTGGTCGGAAACAAACGCTCATTAGCATATCTGAATTTCAGCAGGAAGTGAGACTGAATTTCTGGTTTCAGATGAGAATTTACTCTTTCTTCTGGAAGACAATAACTCTATTGTGTGTCGTGTCTCTGTTCACTTCCTGGTTCCTCCCGTGATTCTCCCAGTGTTTCTCCAGGTCTCGTCTTCAATCACCTCATTAATCACCTGTGTCTCGTTCCCTCATCAGCCCTTGTGTACATCAACCCCGTGTTTCTTCCAGTCCTGGTCTGATATCGTCGAGAGTTCGTCCGTTTGTCCATTCGTCAGTAGTTACGCTTGTGCACTGCGCTAATCTTAGTTGTTGCAAAGTGTTTTTTTCTTGAGTCATTTTGAGTCCATCTGTGTCTCTGTGTCTTCATCCTCACCACTAACACCCGTCACACATCGCAGAAAGAGAGAGACGGTCTCTTTATCACATCTTTGTGGAGTTCTAACATTCACAAACAGCTTTATTGCAACAATATGAATTACAGTTACAGAATCAGGCGCTTTCAATCACATCAGATCATGTTGACAGCAGAAACTCACTGATTCAGAAGATTAAAAACAAACTCATTTCAGGACCAGAAACATTTGCTCAATGACTGGAATCGCACTAATAAGCTCTTTTCCTCGAAAGACCAAAGTTTGAACTAATAATGTTACACAAAAGCGTCTTTAATCCATTAAGTCCTGTAAAGAAAGCAGTGATTGTTCTGAATGAAGCGAGTTCATGTGCGTCGCGGATGGGATTGCTAACGCTTCTCATGATTGTCTGTTTATTCTGTTTGTGTGTCCCTAAAAACTCCAACCCGGTCCCGTAATCCCACACAGCGAACATGAAGAGCTGCAGAAGCGAAAAACACCGCTCTTTCTGACCCAAGCGCCGCACGTCCATTTGTACGAAAGCTTTTACAATATCTGGAGGAGCTTAAGAGCTTAAAAAGAACAGCAAGAATAAGAAGAGATTTACCCTTGTCACGGATTAAACCAGCATGACAGATCATCTTTATTTGTCTCTGATCAATCCGGAGAGCAATACTGTTCAGCAGTTCTGACACGAGTCAGCATCGGCTCATAATCACACGCTCTCATCGCATCAACTACTTTCATAATTCATTAATAAAACAGAACTGACTGCATTCTACAACAACACACCTAATGTGCATTAACATTGTGGAAGTGAAAGAAAAAAATCATGAATGTGAGTGGGTTTTTTAATCACTGGCTGTCTTTCCATTAAAATTTAACTTGTGCGCAAAAATAGAATTTTGCATGAAACATAAATCAGTGTTTCTCTGCCATGTGTTCAAGAAAACACACTCATCGCTTCCTGTAAATGAGGGGGCAACTCCTTTTTTATACTATATATATATATATATATATATAACCAATTGGAAATCTGAGGGGGCCGGACATATAAATGAGGGGGCCACGGCCCACCCAGACCCCTCGTGCCTACACCACTGGTTGGGATGCTGCTGTTTGGGAACAATCGTGAGACGCTTCTGGAGAATTAAACCAAATCATCCTGATCACACACTTTCACTCCGGCGTTTCAGAGACAAACAACATTTGAGACGCTGCGACGCCATTGGTCCACCGGTCACTCCAGCCGTCCAATCACAGCCTCGTTTGAGACGCTGCGACGCCCTTGGTCCATCGGTTACTCCAGTCGTCCAATCACAGCCTCGTTTGAGACGCTGCGACGCCATTGGTCCATCGGTTACTCCAGCCGTCCAATCACAGCCTCATTTGAGACGCTGCGACGCCATTGGTCCATCGGTTACTCCAGCCGTCCAATCACAGCCTCGTTTGAGACGCTGCGACGCCATTGGTCCATCGGTTACTCCAGTCGTCCAATCACAGCCTCGTTTGAGACGCTGCGACGCCATTGGTCCATCGGTTACTCCAGCCGTCCAATCACAGCCTCATTTGAGACGCTGCGACGCCATTGGTCCATCGGTTGCTCCAGTCGTCCAATCACAGCCTCATTTGAGACGCTGCGACGCCATTGGTCCATCGGTTACTCCAGTCGTCCAATCACAGCCTCGTTTGAGACGCTGCGACGCCATTGGTCCATCGGTTACTCCAGTCGTCCAATCACAGCCTCATTTGAGACGCTGCGACGCCATTGGTCCACCGGTTACTCCAGCCGTCCAATCACAGCCTCGTTTGAGACGCTGCAACGCCATTGGTCCACCGGTCACTCCAGCCGTCCAATCACAGCCTCGTTTGAGACGCTGCGACGCCATTGGTCCACCGGTCACTCCAGCCGTCCAATCACAGCCTCGTTTGAGACGCTGCGACGCCATTGGTCCACCGGTCACTCCAGCCGTCCAATCACAGCCTCATTTGAGACGCTGCGACGCCATTGGTCCACCGGTCACTCCAGCCGTCCAATCACAGCCTCGTTTGAGACGCTGCGATGCCATTGGTCCATCGGTTACTCCAGTCGTCCAATCACAGCCTCGTTTGAGACGCTGCGACGCCATTGGTCCATCGGTTACTCCAGTCGTCCAATCACAGCCTCATTTGAGACGCTGCGACGCCATTGGTCCACCGGTCACTCCAGCCGTCCAATCACAGCCTCATTTGAGACGCTGCGACGCCATTGGTCCATCGGTTACTCCAGTCGTCCAATCACAGCCTCGTTTGAGACGCTGCGACGCCATTGGTCCACCGGTCACTCCAGCCGTCCAATCACAGCCTCATTTGAGACGCTGCGACGCCATTGGTCCATCGGTTACTCCAGTCGTCCAATCACAGCCTCGTTTGAGACGCTGCGACGCCATTGGTCCATCGGTTACTCCAGTCGTCCAATCACAGCCTCGTTTGAGATGCATGTCTCATATATTATCCTCATGAATCTAGAATATATATCCTAATATGGATTTTCATCAGGTCTAATTAAAAATCTTGTTTTAATTATTTTAATAACAAATAATGTGTGTAGGTGAGCATGAGAGTGTCCGTGTAACCGGTTGAGACAATCTCTTCCAGCCGGACATCCTGTCCATGAAGAATGAAGATTACGGATGATTTGATCTCTGTGGTTTCTGACACTAATCTGAGCGGGAACCGGGTCAGACGTCCAGATCGGGCCGCACGCGCTCTTCTAGGTCACTTCAGCCAACGGCCAGATGGGCGTTTAGAGTCCAACTCTCGTTAATTAGCTGCTAAATAAGCTGCTTATGAGGGTCATGATGACAGAAACAGACGCATGTCATTCACACACACAGACAGTATCAGCCATTTGTGCTGAATCACAGGAGAGAGTCACTGAAGTCGCATTATCCTCCAGTGAAACGACTAAAGCGGGTCAGTTTTCATTTCTGCCGCCGCATGTTTCTGGTAAAACACCCGTATCATGCGGTCAGGCATGAGAACAGAAGCAGATCTTCAGAGGGAGTAATAAACACTTACAGCTGTAAATGGCAGTGATATTAGCGTGGACTTCAGCCCGGGTTCAGATCATAAAGCTTCACGTGAAACTGGTTCCAGCGGCTTCAGCATCGGCGGTCCTGAACGAGCGCCTTCATCCCGACGGCCGTGAGACCTGAAGCACGGCCTGACCTGCTGAAAGCTAATTATCTCTGAGCTTTGGGTCACTAGAGCAACATCTGACAGGGGAATCCACCCTCACACTGCTCAAGCTCATTAAACGCTTGTGATCGAGCACACAAACACAACTGCGTTCAGACCGAACTCACGGCTAATCATTACACTGTGTTTACAGGAACAGGATCATATTTACAGTTATTTTAATGCACTTCTCAGATCACCAACCTCCACATCATCTAGTGACACAAAGGCAGTTGCTCATTCTTTTGAACAAATTGCAAATGCATTTATTGAATAGATTTGGTACAATTGTCTGCTTTTGTCATGTTGAACCACACGTTTTCTGCAGGTTCAGAGGAAGGGATTACAGGCCAAGACACATTTAGACAGATCATCGCTATTATAGATCATGTTCTCAATCAAGGCCTTGCAATGGCGGATCGGTTCAGCTGAACATGCCATCAATCAATCACACGCTCCACGGACTGAACACGCACACTGTTGGATTACATGCGTATCCTACATCGCAATACTTCATGTTACAGTCGCCAACTTGCAATTTCCAGCAGACAGTAAATACACACAGTCACACTCATCATCTGTGTTCTTCTCAGCTTGCAGTGACGGACAATAATTTGTTGTCAGACACCTGTAAAATCAAAACTATTGTAAACCCTGCCAGAATTTCTGCAAAAATACACAAATGTGTGAATCTGTACTGTTGAAAATGATATATGCCATACAGAAAAAGTGTGTGGGGGGGGGGACAATTTTCCCTCAGAAATTTCTAATAAAGATTTTCTAGGAAATAAAAGAATAAATCTCTCAATGCAAATAATGCTCCGAAAAACAGACTTCATTTTCACTAAGCAGCATTTAATCTTACTTTCCACCGTTTGAACATCCAGATCTTCATCAGATTCACACAGACTGACTGGAAAACTAAAAACACAAATGTAAATAATTTAATCTGTCGGGTTTCTGCCTCGAGGCTCGAGACTCGCCGAACGAGCTTCATCCTGTCGGATCCTGAATGGAGTTTGACGAAAGCAACGCTAAACATGTTCAAAGATCCTCCGCTAGTAAATTACACGTTTGTGACAAACAGCCGTGAGAGGAACACACAACATTTAGATATGTTTAATACATTCATGATAATGCCATTGTCAGCAGCAGATCTCTCTTTAACAGAGTAAAAAACAACAAAATAATGAAATTACTTTTTAAGATTTAAACACATTCAGATGATCAGTCAAACGTTTAGGTCTAAGGCTTTTTAAAAGATTGTCAGTATTAATATTTTTCATCAAACCATACGCTCAGGTATTTATAGCACTGAACTCTTTCTATAGACTCGTCTTCCAAGGTTAAAACCGGTGAACAGATTCAGAGCCACACGTATGTGTCGGCAGGCAGACGCGAAACTGGATCCAAGTGCAACAGTCTTTATAACTGAATTTTACTAACAAAAATACTCAGGTTTCTCAAAAACGACAAAACGAACACAACAACCATTAAAATAAAACCAACAACAGACAGAGAACTGAAAGAAACTCAGGGTTTACATACAACGGCAAACAAGAGAAATTAACGAGACTAATCGACAAGAACAGCAGGAAAACTGACTGCCTAACCAGAACAATATGTTTCATTTATTAGGATTTAAATCCTCAATTTAAATTTAACATTGGGATTCCAGTGAGCGAAAGAGGCTCGTAATAATGGCTCGATTCATAGACTGTGTAGAAAATCACGTCATCAGCATATAAACATATATTAACTGTGGTTTCCTCGTGTCATTTATATGAATATAAAAGAAAAAGAGATAAACTGCATTCTTTCGACAGATAATTCTTCAATAATTTAGATTCATTTTACTTTTACACATTACTTTACATTTACTTGATACTCCATGAAACTTGTTTCTGACCTGCATTAATATTTATTGGTTGGGGGATGAAGGAGGGAAAAACAGGTTTTTCGCATTTCGTGGAAAGACGGTGCTATTGCATACAGAAAACTTTCTTTTAAAAACTGCTGGATCTGCTTATTTTCGACTCTCTTAGACAAAAACAAATACAACACTGTATTTATTTGATACAGGGACTAAATTAACGAGAAATAAAGCCTCAACCCCAGATGCTTTAAATCAGCTTGACGTTTTAGCAAACGTTTAACAATGTTGTTACAGTATCACATCAGATGTTGTGCTTTAAACCCCTGAAGAAAAATTCCACTCCTTCATTGCTATCGGAGAGGAAGAATTGTCTAAACTTGTTAAATCATCAAAATCAAAGTCATAGATCCTCTTCTTAATATAATTAATTCATCTTTGTCATTAGGATACGTAACGAAACCTTTAAACTAGCCGGAATTAAACCGCTTATTAAAAAAACACAACTTGATCCTACAGAATGAGTTAATTACAGGCCGATATCAAATCTACCTTTTCTGTCACAGACTCTAGAAAAGGCAATATCTAATAACTATGTTCCTTAGAAAGAAACAGCATCTACGAGGATTTCCAGTCAGGATTTAGACCATATCATAGTACTGAGACTGCTCTCATTAGAGTCAGATGAGGAAAACAAACTGACCTTTAACGTCCCAGTGGACGCAAGACCAACACAGACGACGGCTGCAACTGGACAAATGCTAATGAATTAAGAGATCAGATACATGAAAGTTAATCGGCGACAAACAGTCTCTTTCATCTCAACACAGATGAGCTCCGCTGACCTCTGACCCTCATCCCCTGAGACACTGATCCTGTAGTAACCTCTCCAGACACGGTTTGCACCATCATAAAGTCATGTTTAATAGACAGATTCTCTGTGATGAGCTAAACTAATCCTGCAGAGAGATCCACCAGAGACGCCACTGACGGTGTGCATGGAAGCAAAACTCTGGCATGAGAGCTGAAAACGGCTTGAGATTGCAAAGCATAACCCTTTTCTCATGTGGCAGAATTGGGCTAACAGATAATCGTCACATCACTGATTCACAGCCATCAGTGTTCATTACAAATATCAAACCATTTGCAAACATTGACTGTTTTTACTATGTGTCTAATTCTGTATATGCTGTACACACACGTATAAAGTGAAGTCACGCAGAACTTGAATCCTAGAGCCGCAGGTCTGATTCACACACTTCAGCTGTCAGTCAAACACCATTTGAGCACAAATTTCCGTCACTTTGCAGAACCGGATTAAATAAAACAGACGTCAACATGAACAGTGACGCCCTCATCCTCAGAAACCATCAACAAAAGCCTCCAGTCTGCTGAACACAGCGCGTTTCTGAGCACTTATTGGGTTATTAGTGAATTCAAGGTCATGTTAACATGTCAGTGTTTGATTTGAGGTTAGTTTTGTATATTCTGGTGTTGCTCGTCACAGTCAAACTTTATTCTGCACATTCTGAACACCAAAACAATTAAACACAATGATTATGATTGATTGTCTGTGTTGATTTGTTCAGTCTTTGACTTCCATTCATGTGAGATTGGAGCCAACAAACTCAAACACACGTAAAGCTGCATTATTATATTCACATGTTGAAGCGCGTCATATGACCTCAACACCAAACCTCGTCTGTTCCCACTAACATCCTCTAAAATGTGCCTGAGGAAACAGACGTTTTCTGCTTTGGATGAAAGTGTCCAAAATCCCGCCGATCGCTTCACAATGAACAATTCTTGCTTTCTTATGGAATATTGTAGTGTTTATTGCAATGACTTTTATAATTGCAGCTGAATAGCAAAGGAATCTCTTCTCTTCAACCTGTCAATCACATGAGATCAAACAATAACAAACTATAAACATCCAATCACAATCAAGCCCCGCCCACATCTCTGGATCACTTTGATCTTTGAGAAACCTTAGAGAGTAACAGGTTTGGGCCGAGATGATTTGGACATGTTCCCATGTTAAAATATCTTGTTGATTCTGGAACAACATTTCTGTCCAAACATTTAATCCTAATCTTGAAAAATGAAAAACGAAAAACACCATCATGAAAAACACCAACCCTTTTTATGAGGCTAAACGTGACAAACTCTTAAGTTGTTCCTCAGAAATGATTGTTTGACTGGAATGATGCACTTTCAATGATTTCACTTGTAAAATCACTTTCACTGAGTCGACACAGTGGATCTTGGGGATGGATCTCGGGGATGGATCTCGGGGATGGATCTCGGGGACGGATCTCGGGATGGATCTCGGGACGGATCTCGGGGACGGATCTCGGGGACGGATCTCGGGATGGATCTCGGGACGGATCTCGGGGATGGATCTCGGGGACGGATCTCGGGGACGGATCTCGGGACGGATCTCGGGGACGGATCTCGGGGACGGATCTCGGGGACGGATCTCGGGATGGATCTCGGGACGGATCTCGGGGACGGATCTCGGGGACGGATCTCGGGATGGATCTCGGGACGGATCTCGGGACGGATCTCGGGGACGGATCTCGGGATGGATCTCGGGACGGATCTCGGGACGGATCTCGGGGACGGATCTCGGGATGGATCTCGGGACGGATCTCGGGACGGATCTCGGGGACGGATCTCGGGGACGGATCTCGGGACGGATCTCGGGGACGGATCTCGGGACGGATCTCGGGATGGATCTCGGGACGGATCTCGGGGACGGATCTCGGGATGGATCTCGGGGACGGATCTCGGGATGGATCTCGGGACGGATCTCGGGACGGATCTCGGGGACGGATCTCGGGGACGGATCTCGGGACGGATCTCGGGGACGGATCTCGGGACGGATCTCGGGACGGATCTCGGGACGGATCTCGGGGATGGATCTCGGGGACGGATCTCGGGGACGGATCTCGGGGATGGATCTCGGGACGGATCTCGGGACGGATCTCGGGACGGATCTCGGGGATGGATCTCGGGGATGGATCTCGGGGACGGATCTCGGGGATGGATCTCGGGGATGGATCTCGGGGATGGATCTCGGGGACGGATCTCGGGGATGGATCTCGGGGATGGATCTCGGGGATGGATCTCGGGGACGGATCTCGGGGATGGATCTCGGGGACGGATCTCGGGGATGGATCTCGGGGACGGATCTCGGGGACGGATCTCGGGGACGGATCTCGGGGACGGATCTCGGGGACGGATCTCGGGGACGGATCTCGGGGACGGATCTCGGGGACGGATCTCGGGGACGGATCTCGGGGACGGATCTCGGGGACGGATCTCGGGGACGGATCTCGGGATGGATCTCGGGGATGGATCTCGGGGATGGATCTCGGGGACGGATCTCAGGGTCGGATCTCGGGATGGATCTCGGGGACGGATCTCGGGGACGGATCTCGGGACGGATCTCGGGACGGATCTCGGGACGGATCTCGGGACGGATCTCGGGGACGGATCTCGGGGATAGATGAGAGAGAAAGAGAGAGAGAGTGTGTGTGTGTGTGTGTATGAGAAACAGAATGTGTGTGTGTGTGTGTGTGTGAGAGAGAGAGAGAGAGAGAGAGAGAGTGTGTGTATGAAAAACAGAATGTGTGTGTGTGTGTGAGAGAGAGAGAGAGTGTGTGTATGAAAAACAGAATGTGTGTGTGTGTGTGTGTGTGTGTGTGTGTGTGTGTGAGAGAGAGACTTGTG
>JAWRVZ010000716.1:70000-91437 GCA_037043235.1 Rhodeus uyekii
CGATGTTCTGTGGACAGGCTGGCGCTCCTCCGCCTCCTGGAGGCTGGCGGCAGGGCAGCGAGCCCCCGTTCACGGCGGACGGTAGTGGGCTACGGCACGCTGGCGAACGGGCGACTCCTCCGCTCCCTCACAGACGGCAGCCTCCCACCTCGACCCAGGAGCAGGGCAGGGCTCCCCGTCCCACACGAACCTCTATCACTCCAGCGCCACCGCCGTGAGCAGCCCCTGACAAACCTCTCATCGTCCGCAGCGCCGCGATCCCACCCGGCAGCGATGGCTCTTTGACAGCGTGTCCCTCCGACCTCCCGAGTTTCAGCACCAGTGTAACGGAGTTATTCCTCCGCTCCTCCGTGAGACGAGAGACCGGTGGTTTCGCAGGTGACGCTCATTATCAATCACGCCACCGGCTCTCGTGACGCTCTCACGGTCCCTCGACCCCACCCTGCTCACCACACACATCAACCAAACCTGCTTGACGAGAGAATCAACCTCTCGCTGAAGATCAAACGTGACGCGTAACACGAGAATGAATATCATTGGTTCCAGGATGGGTTAAATAGATTGCACAAATTCTCAGTATTTAGTAATTTATTATTCTCAGTAAATTATTGCACTTGGCGTTCATGCAATAAAAGCAAACATTGTGCACATACAAGCATTAAAGGTTTGATGAATAAATGAAACAGATGATAAATCATTTACCAAAACCTCTTCAAACATGAGTCTAGGATGACCTGCGGATCCGTTTAGCTGCACAATAGGACAGGCTGTAAATACTGGAACATGATTTCTGAGAACAAATAGTTTCGTTTTCTGAAAATTGTATCATGATGATGCGAGTTTGTGATTAAAACAAGATATCTGCAAAATGGGTCAAAATGTGTTGCTTTTATTTAAAAATTCAAATTCATTTACAAAACATGGAGAGTCTTTTGCTGAAAGGACAATGAAAGACGGGATGGTCAGGGTTCAGTTAACGTGGAACTGCACTTTACTACAGTTTCTCACATGACAGACGGACGGATCAACACTTTCAGCCGAACGTCTTCAGAGCAATGAAGCTTCTGTGCTCGTCTCCATAAGAAGCATCCAGTCCATTGCTTTTCTAATCTCAAGTGATTTTAATCATTGCTGCTGCTGGAAGAAGAAGAAGAAAGAAGAAATGTTACATTTATATAGTGCTTTTCCACCACCAATGTGGAGAAAGTATTATAACACTGAGCAAGGACACACTTGACCTTTAACCCTTTCTCAAACACCAGCGCTGATCCAGTCTCATTCGAACTCTGAACACAGCGAGAAACAGTTTGTTCATTTCATATGTGTGCGTCTGATGGGAACTGATGTAGATAATTCTGCATGCGTCCTCATCTGTCCTTGTGATGACGCACCGCACACAGTCTGCTTCAACCAGCGCCAGCTTCTGTGATATAATGACTCATGAGGGAACATGAGCCGAGGAACTCATGCACAGCAACTGCTCAGCAACGACACAAACCAGAACCTTGTACCTGTGAACTGGGCACTGAAATACAAAATAGAGTTTAATATTTGAATCCCACAGTGCAAAAGGTGAGGCTTGAGTGTGAGGCGAGTGGCATTAATCTAAATGACTGAATGAAACCTCATTTTAGGATGTTGTGTTGTTGTGCGCTCTGCATTTGCGTGCACATGATGATGATGATCAGACACGTTTGGGCAGATCAGCTTTAGGGCAAAAGCCACAAACCTCTCAGTCGCATGATAAAAATAAACCCTGGAAATATCAACACTGCAATATTAAAGAATCGTTCTTCATCCAATAGAATCTTTCAGACCCTTTACTTATTGCAGAGTAAGTGCAGAAAAGCAGATGACTGCTTTGCATTTGATTGGTCATTTATTAACGATTAAAAACAACAGGTAAGCTAAGCAATCTTCTGACATGCAAATGATCATCATAAGTGATTGCTTGTTCAAAATAAGTCTCACTCAAGAGTATGTGAGTTCAGATGCCGCTTGTCTACGTTTTCTCTCACGAGTTCAGAGTTGGTGAACTGGAACAAAGCCTCAGTCTCATCATATTCTGCTACAATCCAGGCGTCTGATTGGCTGAAGCACTGCAAGTCTTGGCCAATCAGATGAACGCGTCAGATTTTCGGAGAAACTTTGCACGTTATGCACTGGATTTACAATTCAAAATGTGATGTATTATTTATTCATAAATTATATTATTCCGGAACGTGAGATTGGAGATAATCCATTCATCTTTATTTTTCCTGAAGTTATGAAGTTTGACGGCTGCTAAACGGCACACGCGACACATGAGCGATTGTTGCCACGGCAACAGTTGGCCAATGGGCTCAAACTATACTCGCTTGAACTCAATTTGTGTTTCTCACCCCAATGGTTCTTGTTTTATGCACAAACTCACTTAATTTTGATGCATTTTCAAAAAATACCAAAAGTTATTTTGTTTCTCCAATAAATGTTTTTTTTTACAAATATTTGATATTAGATATTTGTGCTGGAAAACAAGACAGAAATATGGAGGAAGGGCGTGATTTTTGCAGTGAAATTTCAGCATTTCAGATAATAAACTGTGCGAATGAGATGCGATCACAGACACACAGATGTAAAAATATCAGAAGCTGCTCAATATGAATTGCTCGCGTGACTAACGGCTTGAACAAGAACGACATCAAAAATTCATATTCATCAGATAAAGTTAAGAAGAAAGACGACAATAATGGAAGAATTGTGATTCCTCTCGGCCTCCTCACTCTCATTCCGAAGCGTCGGCACATTCCAGCTCCTCATTTCTGCTCGTTACTCCTTAATGAAGTGAATTCAGTGCGACGACAGACCCGAGACACATTAACCGCTTCATCGACATGAGAGACAGAGGATCTGACGGACACACGAGCACACACTCATTACAGCCGCCATTACCGCCAATCAACTCCAATCAGCCAATCAGCGCTCGTGTCGCAGACTCTCACACACACACACACACACACACACACACTCGGATCAATCTAGACCAGGGGTCTCCAACGTGGTGCCCGCGGTAGTGATGGGCAAAGCGAGGCTTCATGAAACACTGAAACACTTGTATGGCGTTAAGATCGTGCCATTAATATTCGAGCGCAGAACTGACGTTTGCGCGCGTGAAAATCACATCCGCGAGCGGAAAACAGATCTACACGCGTAAATACGGGTACCCGCGAGCTCATTTTAATCACTCGCGCGCGCGTGATATCGAATCTGCGCGCGCGCTCTCGATTTTCTCTCGACTGCTGTTTTTGCTCGCGCGAACATTTTGATTTTTGTCAGTCGTGGGGCGGGGCTTAGTAACCTCAAATGTCATTGGTTCATTTCATTTATTCCGGACGTCAGTTGTGATTGGACGCCAGTGATTGTCAATCTAGAGTTGAGGGGATAACTTTGCTTTTTATACTTTATACAGGTTTTCAGATGGATAATCAAAGAGAGGTAAATAGTGATCCCCATGTTTTAAATTTATTTTGTTATATATGCTGTGTTTTGTATGCTTTCTTGTTTGAAAACTGTAAAGGTGGAGATAATATATTAGCTAGCTGTTTATCATTTGAGCTTCACCGTATGTGTATTTAGTTAAAGGTGGTGATTATGCTGCTACTTTGTTACCAGTATATCGCTATATAATTTGTTAATATCTAATGGGTTTAAGCACATTTTGTTCCTTTATGTTCTGCAGCAAATTCTTAAAAGGCATCTTTTGGAGGAACTTCTCTCTAGGTTTGAGAGGGCACTTTTGAGATCTCCGCTTGACCTTGATTACCTGGAGTTTGTGTGTCGCCAGCAGCTCTACCTCCTGCAAGCACTCTCAAGATATGTGGAAATACCACAAGAAATCATTCATTCATCCGATTGAAGAAATGGTAAATGTAAATTATTCCTGTTTATATTTCTGCCAAATGCATACATGTAAACAGGAATAATGTTCCATAGAAATCATAGTGATGGGAATGACCTTGATGGCAGGTGATTAGTAACACAATCAAATGCAAACATGGTTAAAGCTGTTTTTATAGTAACAGACTGTAAACATACCTTCCTGGAATAACCATCCACACCACCAAATATTACAATGTTATATCGGTTAACAAGATATAACAAGATGTTCTGATCAGAGTTAAAGTTGTGTGTCTGTATAATTTTAATAGACAATCATAAAAATTACTGTATCAGTTTGTGGTTGGTGTCTGTGCACAAGAGAAAGGGACCCTCGAACTGAGTATGTTCTTCGCACCACACATCCCAGACTGGCAAATCTAGACAGGATTCCAATTGAATCGACGCAATGCATTGAGGCTGAGATTCTCTGCCATTGCACACGCAAGCCTAAAGACATCAACCTCCCTTTGACCATCCTGTAACCAGCAGCAGGCATATCATCCTTAATGGCTCTCACACGGTTATCCAACTCCTCATCAGTGATGCAGCTATACAACCCTGAGATGGAAAGGCCAAAATCCTTCATTCTTCTAAAGATGGTCCTGGTGGAAATGCCCATAATACTTGCAATGTAATGCACAGGAAGGTTTGTCTGCAGCATCTTTGCTAACTGTTCTCGTTCAATCACAAACCTTGGACGTCCTGTAATACATTTAATTGCAATGTTATGTTATATTTCCTCTACCTATATTTCCTGGTTTTTCACCTGTTGTTAATCAGTTCAAACACTTCCTGTAGAGCCTGAATGATTTCTTGTGGTATTTCCACATATCTTGAGAGTGCTTGCAGGAGGTAGAGCTGCTGGCGACACACAAACTCCAGGTAATCAAGGTCAAGCGGAGATCTCAAAAGTGCCCTCTCAAACCTAGAGAGAAGTTCCTCCAAAAGATGCCTTTTAAGAATTTGCTGCAGAACATAAAGGAACAAAATGTGCTTAAACCCATTAGATATTAACAAATTATATAGCGATATACTGGTAACAAAGTAGCAGCATAATCACCACCTTTAACTAAATACACATACGGTGAAGCTCAAATGATAAACAGCTAGCTAATATATTATCTCCACCTTTACAGTTTTCAAACAAGAAAGCATACAAAACACAGCATATATAACAAAATAAATTTAAAACATGGGGATCACTATTTACCTCTCTTTGATTATCCATCTGAAAACCTGTATAAAGTATAAAAAGCAAAGTTATCCCCTCAACTCTAGATTGACAATCACTGGCGTCCAATCACAACTGACGTCCGGAATAAATGAAATGAACCAATGACATTTGAGGTTACTAAGCCCCGCCCCACGACTGACAAAAATCAAAATGTTCGCGCGAGCAAAAACAGCAGTCGAGAGAAAATCGAGAGCGCGCGCGCAGATTCGATATCACGCGCGCGCGAGTGATTAAAATGAGCTCGCGGGTACCCGTATTTACGCGTGTAGATCTGTTTTCCGCTCGCGGATGTGATTTTCACGCGCGCAAACGTCAGTTCTGCGCTCGAATATTAATGGCACGATCTTAACGCCATACACTTGAATCAAATGTGCCGTATTGTTTCGGAGCTTCGAAACTCCATACTGACACCTGTCTCCACGGCGACATCTAGTGGTCAATTGCACATGTTGTCTGGAACTTTGACAACAATCCATTAAAAAAATAAAAATGTGTTTGTGTTAATGTGGCGAGTTTTCTCTCTCTCTCTCTCTCTCTCTCTCTCTCTCTCTCTCTCTCTATATATATATATATATTTATGAAAGTATATATATCTATGAATCTATATATTAATATTTGAATCTATATATCTACATACAAATGTATATATCTATGAATATATATATATGAATCTATTTATGAAATTCTATATGTCTAACTGTTGTGCTATCTGTCAATATCTAACTAAACCTATATGAATGTGTCACTATATCTATCTATCTATCTATCTATCTATCAATCTGTCACTGTCTGTAGTATATCAGTAAATATGTTTAATTTAAATGTACCCTAAATATAACTAACCAAATCGCACAATAAATGTCACTATATCATAAACACTCTCACAAAAACCCACGAGGTGAAGGTGCATTAACTCCTCTTTTAAACTTTGTGTGAGTTGAGACAGATGTGCGATTGTGTGGTTTGTTCCCGCCCCTGTCAATCAAACGCAGACTCGGCAAGCACCGCCTGTCGAAACTTGTGTGACATCACGTGAAACTTGTGTGACATCACGTGAAACTTGTGTGACATCACGTGACATTGTTGTTTTGAATCACAGTTTCGGTTCAGTGTTTCGAAACATCTACGCTTCGGGGTCTCGACACTGTGTCGAAACGCAGGTTTCGCGTCAGCCATCCCTAGCCCGCGGGCACCAGTTCGCCCCCAAGGACCACATGAGTCGCCCGCGGGCCTGTCCTAAAAATAGCTCAACATAGCGCCACTTACCAGTGAGCTGCATCTATTTTTCTTGCTATTCTTTTTTTAAATCACACCCGCAAATTAACTCCTCCACTTCACATTATTTCTGAAGCTTTATAGGAGAACAACAGTTGACAACTGGCCAACTGTAGCGTGATGCAGCTCTGACTGACAAACAGCATAAATAGCATAAGCGTGTCAATTGCGTCAGAATCATCACTGAACACTGCACAGCTGGTCAGGCGGCAAACATGGAGATTAATGCAATGTCTCATTCCCATCTCTCAATGAACTGCGGTTACGACAGTAACCGAAGATCTTCCCTATCGATAACAGGAACGAGACATTGCATTGAAATGCATTTGGGAACAGTGTTCAATCCCGCGGTGAGAGAGATGCAGATCAGCCTAAAAACACAGGGATCCATACGCCAATCACAGCGAAGAGGCACACAGCCCAACCAATGGCGACGCCGCTAGGTGTGCTCACTACTGATAGGTGCAGCTAAACCAATGAAATCAATAGCTGAAGCTTACCAAAATGCACACACCAGAAAGCCTGAAAAATAGCGAGCTGCACTGAACTGCACTTGGTGCAAGGTAGTGCATGATTTTTTACAAATTGTTAGTGGCTAGTAAAAATGTTGTAGAAGTGATCATTTGAAAATGTAAATACTTGCAGAGATTTATAGAAATAAAGTGTTGCATATTGATATTGATCTGTTTCTTACCTTGTTAAATCATTGTGAGAAATAATTAACATGATCAGTGTCTTCACATAGATGAATATCATTCATTATTAATAATGACATAAAATTAAAGGTAAATTGAGCAAATTTGTTATTTTAGAAGTGTGTATCAAACTGGTAGCCCTTCGCATTAATCGGTACCCAAGAAGTAGCCCTCACCTTCAAAAAGGTTGGTGACCCCTGATCTAGACCGATGTGAGTGTAAAATGATGCAGGTGAATGTTTATTCACAGCCAAATGAATGCAATACAGACGTGAATTACGCTGGAACAAGATGCAGAAAACATTGATTCAAACAAAACTGATGAATCCAAACACAGGCAATGAACGCAAACTAAACTGACAACACATAACATCCACAGAAGGACGAGACGTGAACACAGGAAACAGCAAATACACAACAGATGCAAACAAGACACACCTGCAGCAAATCAACAAGAAAAACTACAAAGGACTACAAAACATGCTGCCGAACAGGAAGTAAGAGAAGCTCAGGCTGGATCGTGATCGCTGTCTGACATCTAATGCTCAGATTCATGAGCAACGTTTAATCATTACAGCATAAAATTACAGAGACATTGAAAAGCAAGGAGAAATGTTGCTCCAGTCAACTTCCCCTGTCATCGGCAGAAACTCTCAGATGTAAACATGCGCAGATCAGCTCATGCCCTCATTCACAAAAACCACCAGCTAAACCTCCATCAGCGAGCGCATAAAGCATCATAACTCACCAAACATTTAAAAGCAAACTCTCTCTGTGAAGACTGGCACTGGGATCCAGCCAAAGCCCTGATTTCTCTAATTCCACACAGCTGTTAGTGTTTGATTATGACTGAGTGTTTCTGAGTTTCCCTGCTTCACTTGTCTGGCTGAAAGTGCTTCTGTTACGATACTCTCCAGCGGTTTCTTGTGTTTTTCCATTGTGGATTTATTGATCAAAGTCTTTTGTTTCCGCTCTGCTCTTCTTAACGCTCGCCTGCCTGACAGAATAACAGACTGAAACTCTGGCTTTCAGCTGCAGATCTGGAGTGGATTTGAGCTTCAGGCCATTAAACCCTCCATTTCCCTGAATCAGCTCAAATCCTCCCCAGATCTGCCGCTGAAGGCCAGAGTTTCTCTCGTCCGCTGGCTCTCGGGGAAGAGAGATGTGATGGTGATCTTCCGCCAGCAGAGGACGAGCCGGAGCTGCTCATGGTGATGCAGATCAGATGCTCCGCTCTGATTGGCCCAATGATCAGATGCTCCGCTCTGATTGGCCCAATGATTCAAACACAGTCATGACTGAGGAATTACTCACAGCACTGACTCACCTGATCAAAACACCTGCTTGTGTTTGAGAGTCTGCAGTGTGTGTGGTTTTATGTGTAGTGTAGTATGTGTTTGTGTGTGAGAGTGTGTGTTTGTGTGTAGAGAGTGTGTGTTTGTGTGTAGAGAGTATGTGTTTGTGTGTAGAGAGAGTGTGTGTGTGTGCATGTGTTTGTGTGTAGAGAGTGTTTGTGTGTGTATGTGTTTGTGTGTAGAGAGTGTTTGTGTGTGTATGTGTTTGTGTGTAGAGAGTGTGTGTTTGTGTATAGAGAGAGGGAGTTTTTGTGAGTGTGTGTGTGTGAGATTGTGAGATTAGTCGGTGTTCCTGGTATTCCTTCCGTTATGGACGAACACGTAGAGTAATACTGATAAATGTTGACCTTGAGGACATTCTTTTGGTTTCTATGAGGAAAAAAGCTCATAAATCAGACAGAATGATACCTTTTTAAACTGTAAAATAGTAGAAAGTTTTGTTAAGTTAACATAGAGAGAGAGAGAAATCATGGTTTATTCAGTATAAAGTCCTCACGCCTATGGAGAGTCCACATAAAACACAGAAACCCAATGTGTGTGTGTGTGTGTTGCCACTCCCTCATCATATTCCTCGTCAAACCAGTTTCTCGGCATCTGATGCAAATCAGTGTGTTTTTCAGTCTGATTATAAAATGGTGTGAAATGAGTTTCCAAGAGTTCAGGACATCAGACGTTGATTTCCCTCGGCAGAAGGCCTCGCGGTCCTGATCTGGGTTTATCTGGACTGGTTTTCTTCTGCAGAAGTAGATCAGAAGCTCACAGCTCTGTGGTTTTGTGGCTTTTCTAACATGAAACTGTGAGACGGGCAAGATGAGACTCGACGGCGGGGCGGGACTTTACCTTTCATGATCCGGCGTCTCATTGGTCCGTGAGAGAGTTTCAGCGTCTTCAACCCTTTCAGTTCCTTTCATACCTGTGACACTGGCGGCAAGAGATGGCAGCCATACTGGGAATATTTGGGATTTGTCTGCTGTTCAGTGGTGAGTGAGATTTAATCTGTTCTGAATCCATGTGTATTTCTGTATTGGTATGAAAGCTTTGAGAATCAGATTCACGTCCAGTTGAGCTTCAGACACACAACGGCCAACCAATAAAACATGAAGACTGATTTCAGGTTGAATTGTTCACTGGCTTCGTTCATGTGCTTCTGTGTGGAATAGAATAAGAAAAGCTCATCATTAACCAAACAATCTCTTAGTTTTCATCGAATCAACTGATTTATCTCCAGGCCGTTCCAGAGAACAGCAACTCCTTCCTGCCTCTCCGAGCCAACGCCCGAACGACACACACACACACACACACACACACACACACACACACACACACACACACACACACACACACACACACACACACTGCCATTGCAGCTCTTCCTCCTACAGCAAAGGCATGAACTCCAGAGTCAATTGGGCTTTTTTGATGAAATCTCCTGTTTCTCAAAGTCTCAAACTGTCCACGTCCGTTTTATACTCGTAGTGTACAGTCGCTTCTGCTCATTTGAGTCTGATTTTATTCTCCTGATGAAGCCGTTTACAAGAAACATCTGAGAAAAAGATGACACTAATGGGAAAACAAGAATTAAGCCTCATAATTTGTGAAGGAACAACATTTGAGCAATACAAATATAACACACACATTTTCATCATAATTGTATGTTTGTCGAGCCTCAGGCCGTTACCAGCCAATGGTTTAGAATAATTAAAATGTTTTTAAAGAGTTTTACTTAAATATGGTGTGTGTAATGATGTTTGCGACTTTGTGTGTGTGTGTGTGTGGACTTGCATTTCTTTTTTTATGAGGACTAGTTTTTAGACCAGCGGAGAGAACCAAGAGAGTAAGATGAAGACAATTTGGCCGGTTCTTCCTTTCTGAGAGCCTTTAAAGCTGTTTGAGGATCAGGATTGGTTTTAGGGATCGGGTTGCAAGTGTCAGAGTTCGGATCAGGCAACTTTTTACATAATGAGGGTTCGAGTTGGGAGCTGGAGATTACATTGAGCCAGTGAACGTCCTCACAATGATAGATGTGCAAGAATGAGTGTGTGTGTGTGAGTCTGATCTCTCTGAGTGTTAAACGCAAACTCCCTACAGCTCATGAAGTGTCTGTTTCACAGGAGTGCAGGTGACTTCTTCAGTCTTGACTGTCAACATCCCAGCGACAGAATATAAGATCGCCAGAGGTGATGATGTAACGATACCCTGCAAATTTGCACCCCAAGCGGCGAATGCACAAGTCCAAATCACATGGATTGCAGTTTCCGGCACGTCAGGAAGTCCAGGGGTAATGAAGAAACTAACAATCAGTTCCTTCTAGCATCACTAATGCTAGCGCTCGTATTGATATGTTCATGAATGTTTCCGCAGATCAACGTGGTCACTTACTACAATCCTACTTCAATTAAAGTTCACACCAAATATAAAGGCAGGGCGATCCTACAACACGATATCCCAGCGGGAAAAGCCGACCTGCAGCTCCTGAAAGTCACTAGCGCAGACACGCTGGTTTACGAGTGCAAAGTTGAGGTTGTGAATAACGATGAAGACGCTGTGTCCGACACGGCCAATCTCATTGTCCTGGGTAAGACCCTGAGATCTGCACTTCAGAGAATATTTGGGGAATTCATGCAGTTCATGTTCTCATTGAAAGATGCTGATCAGAGCTCACACGACTTTTATCATCGCAGTGTCTAATCATCAGGACTCGACTCATGACTGCTCAGGAACTGTAATTAACACTAGCTTATTAAACGCAAAGCTTCTGCAAAGAAAGACCGTTCCTAATGAGCATCGTTGAGTTCAAAATGAACAAGTTCAAACAAGACCATACTGATACTCAACCAGAAGAGCATTGGTGCTTGCAACATCAAGGTCATGGGTTCGATCCCAGGGAAAGCAAGAACTGATTACAATGTCAATGTGTTTCTTGAATGCAACGATAAAAGCGTCTGATAAATGCAGAGATATAAATGTATTCGCACATAGAAATCAGTCGTTTTACCAACAAGACGAACACTTCGACAATATTAGCGTTGGCCTGCTGATACTGGCTTATTTTCACGAATTTAATTTCATTATTCTATTTCAAATAAGGTTACGATTAATTTTGATTCTATATTGATTCATTTGATTATATATTATATTCGGTGCAGGTTTCAACTTTATTTATCTTTCAGCGTTCCTTCTGATGTTCATTCATGTTGATTTGCTGCTGTAACTATTGATAAAGAGGAAGAGACTCAAACAAAATCAGGAAATCTGTATTATAAACCCAACCCTAATTAAGAGTCCTTCGGTTTAATAAAGCCGCTCAATCAGAAGCATCCTGTCAGAGCGTTGTAGAGGCTGTGTGACTGTAATCCTGACCGTGTTCCTGTTATGCTCCAGTGGCTCCATCGACACCCATCTGCAAGATTGAAGGAGTGGCTGAATACTTCCAGAACATCAACCTGACCTGCCGCTCGGAGGAGGGAACGCCGACGCCGACCTACAAGTGGCAGAGCTACGACACCGCTAACAAACTTCGGGCGAACCCGCCCAAGTCCACTGACCGTACGTGTGTCCGCATGTGTGACGAAGCTCAAGCTTAAACGTTGTTTTCCTGCATCTCATACGAGTGTGTTTGTCTCTCCTCAGAAAAGGGAGTTTTATCACTCTACAATATTACCATCGACACGTCCGGTTACTTCATCTGCACATCCAGCAATGAAATCAGATCTGCATCGTGTAATCTGACCCTGTCCGTCATGCCACGTAAGAAAAGCAGCGTTTCACAAAGACCTGGTCGGCTACGACCAACTGTCCAGATTAAACTATCTCTTCCTCTGGTCCTGCAGCGTCCATGAGCATGGCCTCCATCGGCGGCATCATCGGGGCCGTTCTGGCTGTGGCTGCGGTCTTTGGCATCATCATCCTCTGCTGCTACTGCTGTCGGAAGAAGGAAAAGGCCGAGGAATACATGATGGGGTACGGCGGCAGAACACTGACGCGCCTCATCCATCGTTCCGCAAACGTCTGCTAATCTTTGTTCCTCTGTGTTTGGCAGGGTTCCTGAAGGAGGAGAATTCACTGACAAGGATCCTGAAGGGAAAGCGGACGGTCACGACGAGCCCGTCAGCTACGAGGAGGAGCGTCGCGTGAAGAGCGCAGACAGACGTGATCCGTCAGACGACCGCAGCGAGAGGAGCTACGACCGGCGCAGCGACTACACCGACAGACGAGACGATCGCCGCGAGAGGTACGATCGAGATGACCGCTACGACGACCGCAGAGACCGGGACGTTGACCGGCGAGATCGTGACGATGATCGCAGAGACCGTTATGATGACCGGCGAGGTCGTGACGATGATCGCAGGAGCCGTGACGATGACCACTATGACAGTGACCGTTACTCCGAGCGCTACGACAGCCGCGACAGGCCTCCCAGCGTCCCTCCCAATAAACCCCGAGACCCCCGAGTCTGAGTTCAGCAGAACCCGCTTCATTCCTCCGACGGAAGCCATTCATGAGGAAAACCATCTTGCTTTGGTAAATCATAACTATGAAAAGTCAAAATATTACATTGTCATAAGTTTTGAATATTTCATATTGAGAAGTCAGACTTGACACACTTGGTCAGTTTTATATTAAGGTTTACCAAAGCATGACAACAATAAACGTTAATCCGCTGAATATGAGATTTGATGGACTAAAAGGGCTTAAATAAATCCACCGCTGGACATTTATTCTGCTGCGGGGCTGTTTTGTCCATTGTGAGTGTCCTGATAAGGCATTGATGTATAGTTTGATTTTTACTGCTGTTCATATACTCTGAAATCCATTACTGTATTGACGTCTGCGTTTCAAAGCATATTTTAGCATATTTTTTTTATTTTAGGAATAAAAGGCACTGAATCTTCTTTAACCCTTCCCTTTAATTTTGTATCGTTTCAAACGAAAACTTTAAAAAATTATTCTTGTGCAGATAGTACAATAAAGTTCCTCATGAAGCTGATGAAACATTCATACTTCTGTTTTATGCCGTGACGCTGAACGGCAGAAGTTCCCGTCTCTTTCTGCATTATGGTTCTTTGTTTTACGAAAAGTGTCCCTGTTGTTAACTCAGACCAGCGTCTTTAATCTTTTTGCACCAGGCCATTTTAATTTAAGGTATTAGTAAGTGTAATTATTCTTTACATTTGGATCATGTCATGGAAAACATTTACCTGTATCTGACACATGTATTGACCAACATAGAGAATTGTATGCATACTGCTTGTTTTTTAATTCATTATTTTCTTGATTTGTACATTATTCTATATGTTCTGATAATGTTTCTCATGTTCATTGTCTAATCTTTATGACATTAAAGGCATGTTTTTACTCCAGTGACTATTTCTCAGTGTGATTGAATACTGGAAAGTCAGTTTCTGTACAGACAAAACCCTTCAAGTGTTAAACAGACACTGAACACAAAGTTCTTATGTTGTTTTTATTTTAATCCATGATTGTCTTGACTAATTGTTTGAACAAAGATCCATAAAAATGTAATGAACATCACAAGAGGGGAAGAAAGGCATTTGATGTATAGAAAAGAGCACCATGCAGATTTTCTATCAGACTTAGTAATGGCTGCATGTTTTTGTTTTTTTATATCCATGTAAAGAATGAGAGACACATTGGGTTTGTCATTTAGAGACATTTTAAACTCTATTGGAGTTACACAACATGTATCAGGACCCACTCATTCTCGTAATCATACTTTAGATCTAATATTGTCGCATGGGATCAATGTTGATACTGTTTAAATTCTGCAGCAGAGCGATGACATCTCAGATCAATACTTAGTTGCGTGTAGATTACCTTTAGCCAAAGTCGAAAAACTAACTCCGTTATAAATATAGTAGAACTATCACTCCTAACACAAAAGATAGGGTTATAAATAATCTTCCTGATAAGTTTCATCTACTTAACATCCCAGATAGCCTAGAAGAACTTGATGTTGCAACAGAAACTATAAACTCTCTCTTTTCCAGCACTTTAGACACTGTTGCTCCGTTACGCTTAAAGAAGATTAAAGAAAATAGTCCAACACCGTGGTACAACGAGCACACCCGGGCCCTCAAGAGAGCAGCCAGAAAAATGGAGCGGAGCTGGAAAAAAACTAAGCTAAAGGTTTTTCGCATTTAATGGAAAGACAGCTCTATTGCATTCAGAAAGGCCTTAAGATCAGCTAGATCTACTTACTTTTCTACCCTCTTAGAAGAAAACAAATACAACCCTAGGTATTTATTTGATACAGTGACTAAACCAGTGGTTCTCAAATAGTGGGGAACGCGTAATCCTGGGGAACATTCTTTTTTTTGCCAGGGAGTAGGTTTTCTTGCACTCAATAAGAGCAGCAGATATGAAGTTTAGATAACAAACCCTTCAACCAGGTTAAAAAGGGTTTCAAACATTTAAATACACATAAGTACTGGCAAAACAATACATGAAAAATATTTTGAAAAATACACACGGATGTCTATAAAAGAGGAAATAGCAATCCATTAAATTATAAATTGACAAGGTGTTTTATTCACATCAGATACACATTGTATTAGTAACTATAAACTTCACTCTATTCTTCTCTCACTTCACTGGCCACTTACTATCACGCATTTCAGAAAAAGTGACTGAACTGACGTGTAAATCAGACAGATTAGATACTCTGAACTTCTGCGCAAACTAACACAGCAGCGCCCGTCGCGCTTCACAGATCAATGAACATGATCATTATAAAAATAAGCGACAAAACACATTCACTTCCACATATCTGAGAATCTGGATATCAGGTAGTTGATGACAGAGCCGAAAAGTTGGTGACTATTTTGAGTAAAAAAAGAAAAAACTAAATGAGACACATCTATCATACAGGGCTTTTTGTGACTGCGGTGTGTCACGTGACGCATCGCCATGGAAACAATAATGGGGGAGGGGAGGGTGGGTGCGCAAAATGTTTACCTCTACCTAGGGGGGGGCGTCACAGAAAATAATTGAGAAGCACTGGACTAAACTAACGAGAAATAAAGCTTCAACTCCAGATGCTTTAAATCAGCACAGCAGTAATGACTTCATGGACTTCTTTACTTGCAAAATTCATAATATTAGAGAGAAAATTATAACCATGCAACCGTCTACTACAATATCACAAAATACAGTAAATAATTCCACTCTTTCATTGCTATCGTGAAGGAAAAATTGTCTAAACTCGTTACCAGCTGTCACCCAACCATGCTGTTTGTAAGGATGTATGAATCATGGATTGACCCAGGCCACCTTGCCACAATATTTGTTAGGCTTATTTACGCATCACATATAATCTGCACTTTTATTGAATGGAAATGTTTCCGATTCACATATGCAACTTCATCTTCAGATGGTGCCTTATATGTGTGTGCAGTCGATCGCTCCGTTTACATTAGGGAAACCGGCTATCGCTGCAAATTGCATTTCAATGTTTGGCTGGTCAACTGCATCATATGGGAACAATCATATGGGCATTGCGCGGCATTGCGCGGCTCAAAAACGACTGAGCGGTCTGCCAGTTCCCTTTGGAAAGAATCAGTTGCCAGGAAAGCAAGCGTTGTCACGTTTGATCTTCAGCAGGAACCAATGAGGTTCATTCTTGTGTTACGCGTCACGTTTGATCTTCAGCGGGAACCAATGAGGTTCATTCTCGTGTTACGCGTCACGTTTGATCTTCAGGAAAAACCAATGAGGTTCATTCTCGTGTTACGCGTCATTTTTGATCTTCAGCGAGAACCAATGAGGTTCATTCTAGTGTTACGCGTCATTTTTGATCTTCAGCAAGAACCAATGAGGTTCATTCTCGTGTCACGCGTCACGTTTGATCTTCAGCAGGAACCAATGAGGTTCATTCTCGTGTTACGCGTCACGTCTGATCTTCAGCAAGAACCAATGAGGTTCATTCTCGTGTTACGCATCACGTTTGATCTTC
Source organism: Rhodeus uyekii (assembly GCA_037043235.1). Lineage (NCBI taxonomy): Eukaryota > Metazoa > Chordata > Actinopteri > Cypriniformes > Acheilognathidae > Rhodeus > Rhodeus uyekii. The sequence goes on from JAWRVZ010000716.1 coordinate 86,450, forward strand.
AGCGGGAACCAATGAGGTTCATTCTCGTGTTACGCGTCACGTTTGATCTTCAGCAAGAACCAATGAGGTTCATTCTAGTGTTACGCGTCATTTTTGATCTTCAGCGAGAACCAATGAGGTTCATTCTCATGTTACGCGTCACGTTTGATCTTCAGCGAGAACCAATGAGGTTCATTCTAGTGTTACGCGTCATTTTTGATCTTCAGCGAGAACCAATGAGGTTCATTCTCATGTTACGCGTCACGTTTGATCTTCAGCGAGAACCAATGAGGTTCATTCTAGTGTTACGCGTCACGTTTGATCTTCAGCAGGAACCAATGAGGTTCATTCTCATGTTACGCGTCACGTTTGATCTTCAGCAAGAACCAATGAGGTTCATTCTAGTGTTACGCGTCATTTTTGATCTTCAGCAAGAACCAATGAGGTTCATTCTAGTGTTACGCGTCATTTTTGATCTTCAGCGAGAACCAATGAGGTTCATTCTGGTGTTACGCGTCACGTTTGATCTTCAGCGAGAACCAATGAGGTTCATTCTCGTGTTACGCGTCATTTTTGATCTTCAGCAAGAACCAATGAGGTTCATTCTAGTGTTACGCGTCACGTTTGATCTTCAGCAAGAACCAATGAGGTTCATTCTAGTGTTACGCGTCATTTTTGATCTTCAGCAAGAACCAATGAGGTTCATTCTCGTGTTACGCGTCACGTTTGATCTTCAGCAAGAACCAATGAGGTTCATTCTAGTGTTACGCGTCATTTTTGATCTTCAGCGAGAACCAATGAGGTTCATTCTCATGTTACGCGTCACGTTTGATCTTCAGCAAGAACCAATGAGGTTCATTCTCGTGTTACGCGTCACGTTTGATCTTCAGCAAGAACCAATGAGGTTCATTCTAGTGTTACGCGTCATTTTTGATCTTCAGCGAGAACCAATGAGGTTCATTCTCATGTTACGCGTCACGTTTGATCTTCAGCAAGAACCAATGAGGTTCATTCTAGTGTTACGCGTCATTTTTGATCTTCAGCAAGAACCAATGAGGTTCATTCTAGTGTTACGCGTCATTTTTGATCTTCAGCGAGAACCAATGAGGTTCATTCTGGTGTTACGCGTCACGTTTGATCTTCAGCGAGAACCAATGAGGTTCATTCTCGTGTTACGCGTCATTTTTGATCTTCAGCAAGAACCAATGAGGTTCATTCTAGTGTTACGCGTCACGTTTGATCTTCAGCAAGAACCAATGAGGTTCATTCTAGTGTTACGCGTCATTTTTGATCTTCAGCAAGAACCAATGAGGTTCATTCTCGTGTTACGCGTCACGTTTGATCTTCAGCAAGAACCAATGAGGTTCATTCTAGTGTTACGCGTCATTTTTGATCTTCAGCAAGAACCAATGAGGTTCATTCTCGTGTTACGCGTCATTTTTGATCTTCAGCAAGAACCAATGAGGTTCATTCTCGTGTTACGCGTCACGTTTGATCTTCAGCAGGAACCAATGAGGTTCATTCTAGTGTTACGCGTCATTTTTGATCTTCAGCAAGAACCAATGAGGTTCATTCTAGTGTTACGCGTCATTTTTGATCTTCAGCGAGAACCAATGAGGTTCATTCTAGTGTTACGCGTCATTTTTGATCTTCAGCGAGAACCAATGAGGTTCATTCTAGTGTTACGCGTCATTTTTGATCTTCAGCAAGAACCAATGAGGTTCATTCTAGTGTTACGCGTCATTTTTGATCTTCAGCGAGAACCAATGAGGTTCATTCTGGTGTTACGCGTCACGTTTGATCTTCAGCAAGAACCAATGAGGTTCATTCTCGTGTTACGCGTCACGTTTGATCTTCAGCAGGAACCAATGAGGTTCATTCTGGTGTTACGCGTCACGTTTGATCTTCAGCAAGAACCAATGAGGTTCATTCTGGTGTTACGCGTCATTTTTGATCTTCAGCGAGAACCAATGAGGTTCATTCTGGTGTTACGCGTCACGTTTGATCTTCAGCGAGAACCAATGAGGTTCATTCTCGTGTTACGCGTCACGTTTGATCTTCAGCAGGAACCAATGAGGTTCATTCTGGTGTTACGCGTCACGTTTGATCTTCAGCAAGAACCAATGAGGTTCATTCTAGTGTTACGCGTCATTTTTGATCTTCAGCAAGAACCAATGAGGTTCATTCTCATGTTACGCGTCACGTTTGATCTTCAGCAAGAACCAATGAGGTTCATTCTAGTGTTACGCGTCATTTTTGATCTTCAGCAAGAACCAATGAGGTTCATTCTAGTGTTACGCGTCATTTTTGATCTTCAGCAAGAACCAATGAGGTTCATTCTCATGTTACGCGTCACGTTTGATCTTCAGCAAGAACCAATGAGGTTCATTCTAGTGTTACGCGTCATTTTTGATCTTCAGCAGGAACCAATGAGGTTCATTCTAGTGTTACGCGTCATTTTTGATCTTCAGCAAGAACCAATGAGGTTCATTCTAGTGTTACGCGTCATTTTTGATCTTCAGCGAGAACCAATGAGGTTCATTCTAGTGTTACGCGTCATTTTTGATCTTCAGCGAGAACCAATGAGGTTCATTCTAGTGTTACGCGTCATTTTTGATCTTCAGCGAGAACCAATGAGGTTCATTCTAGTGTTACGCGTCATTTTTGATCTTCAGCGAGAACCAATGAGGTTCATTCTGGTGTTACGCGTCATTTTTGATCTTCAGCGAGAACCAATGAGGTTCATTCTGGTGTTACGCGTCACGTTTGATCTTCAGCAAGAACCAATGAGGTTCATTCTCGTGTTACGCGTCACGTTTGATCTTCAGCAGGAACCAATGAGGTTCATTCTGGTGTTACGCGTCACGTTTGATCTTCAGCAAGAACCAATGAGGTTCATTCTAGTGTTACGCGTCATTTTTGATCTTCAGCAAGAACCAATGAGGTTCATTCTCATGTTACGCGTCACGTTTGATCTTCAGCAAGAACCAATGAGGTTCATTCTAGTGTTACGCGTCATTTTTGATCTTCAGCGAGAACCAATGAGGTTCATTCTCATGTTACGCGTCACGTTTGATCTTCAGCGAGAACCAATGAGGTTCATTCTAGTGTTACGCGTCACGTTTGATCTTCAGCGAGAACCAATGAGGTTCATTCTCATGTTACGCGTCACGTTTGATCTTCAGCAAGAACCAATGAGGTTCATTCTAGTGTTACGCGTCATTTTTGATCTTCAGCGAGAACCAATGAGGTTCATTCTCATGTTACGCGTCACGTTTGATCTTCAGCGAGAACCAATGAGGTTCATTCTAGTGTTACGCGTCATTTTTGATCTTCAGCGAGAACCAATGAGGTTCATTCTAGTGTTACGCGTCACGTTTGATCTTCAGCGAGAACCAATGAGGTTCATTCTAGTGTTACGCGTCATTTTTGATCTTCAGCAAGAACCAATGAGGTTCATTCTGGTGTTACGCGTCACGTTTGATCTTCAGCGAGAACCAATGAGGTTCATTCTAGTGTTACGCGTCACGTTTGATCTTCAGCAAGAACCAATGAGGTTCATTCTAGTGTTACGCGTCATTTTTGATCTTCAGCAAGAACCAATGAGGTTCATTCTCGTGTTACGCGTCATTTTTGATCTTCAGCAAGAACCAATGAGGTTCATTCTCGTGTTACGCGTCACGTTTGATCTTCAGCAGGAACCAATGAGGTTCATTCTAGTGTTACGCGTCATTTTTGATCTTCAGCAAGAACCAATGAGGTTCATTCTAGTGTTACGCGTCACGTTTGATCTTCAGCAAGAACCAATGAGGTTCATTCTCGTGTTACGCGTCACGTTTGATCTTCAGCAGGAACCAATGAGGTTCATTCTAGTGTTACGCGTCACGTTTGATCTTCAGCAGGAACCAATGAGGTTCATTCTAGTGTTACGCGTCATTTTTGATCTTCAGCGAGAACCAATGAGGTTCATTCTCGTGTTACGCGTCATTTTTGATCTTCAGCAAGAACCAATGAGGTTCATTCTCGTGTTACGAGTCACTTTTGATCTTCAGCAAGAACCAATGAGGTTCATTCTCGTGTTACGCGTCACGTTTGATCTTCAACAACAACCAATGATTTTTGTTCTCATGTTACGAATCATGTTTGAGCTTCAGCGATAAAAAGATATGATCTTGAGCAAGTCATAACAGCGTTTTCATTTTTGGGTGAAATAAACCTTTAAACATGGTTAAAACAATGGGCAGCTTCCAATGACACTGAATTTAAAAGAGTAAATTTGAAAAAAATTAATTAAAGTTTTAAAATCTACTATCATTACTAGGCTATCATTGTTTTACGGATCAAATCTAGTCTCTTAACTATACATTATATTAACTTAAATATATTTTTATATATTTTACATGTTCATGCTTTCCTGACAGTACAAAAAAAGAAACGTAGTTTCAGAAAAACAAACAAACAAACAAGCAAATATGGTTGTGTTAGTTCTAGACAAAGCAAGCATGTTGTGTGACAACATGCCCCGTTTCCCATTTCTTACTGGATATAAACACTAGAGGGCGAAAACATTATTGATTCTTGTCTAATATGAAACTTCTTGAATGCTTTAGACAAACATGATGATCTTTAAAGTTTACTCGGTTTAGTGTGGATTAGTAAAAGCTGCTAACGTAACGGGATCATTGAAGTTTTGAATGAGAATAAAATATTTCTTATAGAGATTTATTGGTTGTTATATTTAGATTTGTATAGTTTATTTAACTGTCTATTATAATGAATAGACAATATATAGGCAATATAACGATGAAAAGTGTAGTTGTGTTGCGCGCAGAAGAAGCCCGCGGGAGCGCGCATGGAGGGTGGCGCGCGCCCCCGTCAGACCCGTTACTCTTGACGCGCAGAAACGACGGACGGAAGATGAAGAGAAACACCGGAGGAAAACGCGGGCGTGATTCGCGAGGGTTTGGCAAGATTTCGCTGGTCAGATGCTGGATCGCGCTCGGGTTGTT